>LOEQ01009765.1:5217-16201 GCA_001685075.1 Bramus lutescens
CTGCCAGGTGTCAGAAAAGCCAGTGGAGTCACCCCTACAAGGCACATGGGATGCTCACCAGTGGGCACAGGGTGGGAGAAGGGGGCGGGCCATTTGAATCACCAATGGAGGTGCAGATAACAGGGATGACTTACCTGGAAAACTGAAACAGTGTGTTGCTGGATGTCCTGTGTATCACCCATTATCCCTAGTAATTCTAAGGAATTCATGTGTGGCCTTACAGAGCAGGAGAGACCTTCCTAAGAGGTAAAACACTGTCTCTTTCATAGATGTTGATTATGTTTGTCAAAAGAATCTACTGCAGTATTTGAAATGCTTACTAAACTATACACCACCATTCCTTAAAAACTTACAACCAATGTAAACTGATCATGTGAAAGGTAATTTTATCAATCAACTAATCACTTACATTATACATTAAGTCTTCCTCTTTACAGGCAGCATATTCGGGCCTTGAGACTATAAATTAATAACAGTTGCTTTGCTTTGGACGTTGAATTTGAAAAAATAACTTTCAAAGATACCAAAGTTTACTTAGGCAATAATCAAATACTTCTTTTTCTTTTTTTCTTTTTGATTTTTCTTTCTTGTTTTAGTGACAAGAAACTTTTTACTGAATTCTTTGCTAATAATGTGTGTGTGTATGAGAGAGAGAGAGAGAGAGAGAACATATGCAATGAAGGTATTAAATCTATGAAAACTCTAGTTTTTCTTCTTTCTAGCATGGCTTACAGTCATCATGTGTAGGGAACTGTAATATACACAATAAAATTAACTAACTGTCATTATTTGTTTTGTATTTTTAAGTTATGCATTTCATGTCTCATCAATTATTCTTTGTACTTCAACCATGCATAAATTTGTTTTCATTTAATTGTATTTATTTGTTTATTATTAGTGTGTGTGTGTGTGTGTGTGTATGCAAGTACAATGGTGTATATAGAGAGCAAAGGACAATTTGCAAGAGTTGATTCTCTCCATGAGGGTCCCGTGAATCAAATCCAGGTCATCAGACTCAGCAGCAAGAGCCTCTACCCACTGAGCCAACCTGTCAGCCTATATTTTAATCTAGCATGTAGTCCTAAGGCAATAGGTGTGTCTGCCTCCTCAGGTCACCTTAGAACCTTTGTAACTTTTAGTTTTCCACTCTGCTGTTTCCTAGGCCAGAGTGTGAATGTCTGTCACATTTACATTCTCGATATCAGAGGGCGAGAGGCAGCAGGTGGCTTCAATCCTGAGAAAAAGGATAGAGAAATGTGTGCCTATTGCTCCCTTGAGGTTTGTTGACAGGAATTGGTGGCATGACCATAGCTGGCAGCAGCAGTGATAGCAAAGGCAGGCTGAGGATGAGCTGCCTTATGTCAGATAAGCATAGTCAGTTCATCTAGATAAGATGTTGCTCTTGCCAAGATTCACATTAGAACTTTGTCTCCAAGGTAATGGGTACACCTCTGGCCATGGCGGTTATGGTTTGGATGTAAAATGTCCTCCACAGGCTCATGTTTTTAAAAACTTGTCCCTCGGTGGTGTGCTTTGTGCGGGGAGCATGGTGAACCTTAAGAATACAGGGCCTAGGCAAAGAAAGTGAACAGCTGGGAAGAGGGCCTTGAATTTTACAGCACAGCCTCTTCCTGAGCCACCCAGATACAAGCAGGCAGCCTCACAGTCCTGTCACCATGTTGAGAGTCACTTCCATCACCCCTCCTTCCAGCCAAGGTGGAGATAATGGATCATCCCAAGGCTGTGAGCTAAAATAAATCCCCCCCTTCCCATTGGGTAGTTTTCACACTGCAGTGATGGTAGGAACTATAGCAGTGGTCAAGTTACAAGCCTTCTGTCCCATAATGCAACTGGTAATGCTACAAAGGGACTGAGGCTAAACAAACATTCTCTTGCACCTTCATTTTCTTTTCTGTTCTATTTTTTAATTGGTCCAGGAATGTTTGCCCAAACATCCACAAGGCTTACTCCATTGTCTCTTTCAAGTATATTCACAATCCAAATTCTCTGGGTTTTAGCCCTTTTTTCTTGCTCCCTTCCACCCCATGTAGGTACAACAAGCTTGTTTCCAGATGCTTCCCCATGTCTTCCCTTCAGGGCATCGCTTCTGCTGCAAATGGACCCAGAGACCTTGGTCTAAATCAGTAAAGATGATGTGGCTTCATGTCCACACTGCTCTTCCTGGCATTCTATCAGCCTGATGAACACAGAAGGACCTTCGTGAGAGAGATGTGTCACTGCGCTGCTGATGACAAGCCTAAGTGAGACCTGGTCAGAGTAATGGGAGCAGTCCACACTTGGGTTGGTTCCTTTTCCACTTATTCCATGCTAACGTTGGTCCAGCCGAGAAAAGACAGAATAAATCAGGAACTTCAGTGAAGTGTGATGCAGTCAGTTCTTACCCCATTCCTACTCCTCTGAGAAAAACTGATGGGAACATAAACAATGGGATCAAATAAATCAAAGAATCAAAGCAACGGATAATAGAGTCTGGTCACAGGAAGTTGGAATGACCATTGGTGCCCTGAGATCTAAGGCTCCAACTGGAGATGGATGGGATGGAATTTCTTAGCAGTAGGGGGAAAGGGCTCTCAACCACATGCTACATGTGAATCCAGAAAGTGCTGTTTAACAAGAACGAGAAACTATCCAATGAGATGCAATATTGAAAGCCAAGGAAAGCTTTCTCCATGGCTCTTCAAGATTGAAACAGAACTGTGGAACTGCTTCTCTCAATAACGCTATCTGTTATTCATTTCTTTTTCCATTATTTAATTTGGAATAATCAGTTAAGGTCGGTACACCAAATTGCATGCAACTAAATGAGGGGTGAGACGGTCCTAGGCTCACAAATAAACTGAATAATTCATTGACTAATGAACGCATTCATCATAATTCCTCACATTTCCATTTAATTTACATTATTATATTTAGTCTTTGGAAATTTGGGGGATCATTCCAGTTTTAGATAAGGGAAACTAAGATTTAAGGAAACTGAGTACCTTACTTGATCACATACATAATTTTGAGTACATTATGCAAGATTACATACCTAATACTGTAAAAAGAGGGGGCTTGATTCAAGTTCTTTTGACTCTATTCTCATTTTACTTTGAGCTTTTTGATTGTTTCTTTTTGGTTTTCCCATTGTTCTCCTTTATTAATAATAAACTATATATATAATATTTTACTGAATATTTGTTCAATAGTATATACAGTGCACTGGTTAGGAAAGTTTCTGAAGTATAGGAAAGACATCCACACTTGAAGTGTCTTAAAAGAAAGCAAAGGGGCTGTGTGGTAGTGCCTATAATCCCAGCACTCCCAGAAGCCAAGGAACACATGCTTAAGGGTCAGCCTGAGCTACATCACGAGTTCCAGGCTAGCCTGGGATACCCAGTGAGATACTATTTAAAGTTACAAGGACAATGGCTAAAACAGTAAGAGCATATTTTGTTTCCTCAAAGCAGGGCCCACAGGAGTGGGAGTCATTGCCTAGTGTTGAGTGACTGGCTTTGCCACTGCCCAGAAAACGAACATCTCCCAGAAGCTTGGTTGCCGTTTTTACAAGGTAACTCCAGTAGCTTCAGTCATCAAGGTTAAATATAACTTCATGTAGAAGAGAAAGATCCTATCTTCTTTTAAATAGCCCTATTGGGATACAGCTCCAAACCTTTGTCTTTGTTCTGTGTCATTGAAAGTGGAGTATTGAAATAGCTTTGGTTGAGCCCTATTGGGATACAGCTCTATACCTTCTTTGTTTGTTCTATCTTGGAATGTGGAGTTTGAAATATCTGTGCTTGAATTGCCTATCTGTCCAGACATTTAAGTCAATTTTGCCTTGTGTATTTTTGTACCCTGTTATTAAATTACTGTGTGTTTATAACTGCTATAAATTTCTTATAAATTGACCCTCTCATCATTGCAAAATTTTCTTCTTTGTCTCAAGTAGCATAATTCACTGAAATATGTTTTATCTGATATTAGAGTATTTAACTTTCTTGTAATTGCTCTTTATGTGACTATCTTTTCCTCTTTTTTCAATTTGTATCTTTCAGTTAAAAGTGTATATTTGTGGAACACAAATAGTTGCATTTATGTGTGTTATCAGTCTCAGAATCTATGTTCATTGGGGTGTTCATTCTTATTCAGTGTTATTACTGATATAATTGGGTTTATATCTGACATTTTGTTTCTTGTTATCTGCATGTTATGGTTTCAGCATTTTGTAGTTATTGTTCTTATATTTTTCCTTTGCATCAAATGGACATTTTTCAATATAACATCTTAATTTGTTCAGTAATGTAAGGTGTTTTATCAGTTAGCTTATTGCTTACTTGGGGACACACAATAAACAGTTCAACTTACTGGAAGTAGTTTCTGAATTATAAATTGCAATTAGACACAGAAGCAGTAACTTCCAAAATTCTATTTTCTTTCCCCTTTGTGTTGAACTATTATATAGTTACATTTTTAAAATGTTGCCATTCCAATAGGATTTTGTTAAAATTACCACTTTATTTAATTTTGTAAGATCTATTTTAGTACTTATTTATATATTTTTGTGGGGGAGTGTATGTCCAAGTGAGTGTGAGTGCCCATAGAAAACAGAAGAGGATACCAGATATCCTAGCTAACCAGCAGTAATGAGCAGCCCAACTAAGGTGCTGGGAAATCAACTCAAGTCCGCTGGAAGAGCAGGAAGCCTCTTAGTTACTGGTCATGTAACATGAATAATAAAAACCTGGAGACAGAAATTGGGGTTCAACCCAAAAACCTGAAAAGCAAAGCAGCCAAGCCACTAGAGAAGTCCACCAAGGCAGGGCGACTGCAAACTAAACAATATAAGCCTCTCTCTCTCTCCTCTCATTTTATATTCCCTAGTGCTGGGATTAAAGGCATGTGACTCCCTAGGACTGGGATTAAAGGTGTGAGTCACCATGACCTGGATCTGTTTCTTCACTGATCTTGTGTAGCCCAGGGTGGCCTTGAACTCACAGAGATCCATCTGCCTCTGTCTYCCAAATCCTGGGATTAAAGGWRKGTGTCACCATTRCCTGACCTCTAGTGGCTTTAGCTTTGCCTCTGGTCTTCAGGCAAGATTTATTTATTAAAATATAAATATTATACCACTAAAGTATCATTTGCTTTTTTCATGAGGATTTGGATACCTATCAGGTGTCACTTTCAGCCAGAAAACTGTTGTTGGTTTTGTTCTTTGGTTTTGCTTTTTTTTTTTTCCAGCTAGATTTGCTAGAAACCAATTCATTTTGTGGATATTTGTTCTATTTCACCATTATTTTAATAAGACATCATTGTTGAATAAACTGTACTTTTTTCATAATATACATTCATTTTTGAATTTTTGAAGATTCAGTATACTGAATTCCAGAGCAGGTATATATGCTTGCATTTCCATTAACAACTAATGAGAGAACGAACGGTATTCTTAGCAGACAATATTTCCCCCTGGTCAGCACTTTCCGTATATCATCTCGCTGTCTTCTGACTTCCATCTTCTCTGTGGAACGCCATAGCTTAGATTATGTAAAAGGCACAGGCTTCCTTGTCAATGTGTCGCTGTTCTCTTGCTGCTTTTACTTTTCTCGTCTTTCACTTCCAGCACTTTTATTCCAATGTATCCGTTCCCGAGCATCTCTACATATTTAACCTGCTTGGAATTCCTTGAGCTTTCTGGATTTGTTATTCACCAGATACGAGGACCGTTCACTCCTTATTCCCTGAATCGAGTTTTGCTCCCTTCTCCTTCTGTCTGGCACTCCCATCACGTGGACATTGACACCGGTGGTGTCTCATGTTTCTTTTAGCCTCTGTTTATCTTCCTTCATTCATTCTTTGGGTTCTGCAATCCCTACCAATCTGTTTCCACACTTACTAATTATTTCCTCCATAAGTTTATATTTACTATTAATTTCTTTTAGTAACCTTTATTTCACTTATTCTACTTTTTATCTCAATTACTTATATTTGACCTTCAGTATAACTTCTATGTTTTTATTGATATATATTCTCTTTAGTCAGGTAATTGATATTATATCTTCCTTTAATTCTTTAATTATGGCTTATTTACTTCTTTAAACATAATTGATACTCTGATGAAAATACACTGTATCTGAAATCTGATCTCCCTTATAGACTGACTGTTCTGACCCCTAATTTCCTTTATGAAGATCACATATCCCTATCTCTTTGTGCTTGTCATTTCTCCTTTTTTCCAGGAAATTGAATGTTTAAAAATATACATGTTATCACAGCCCTGGGTAGGAGGCTTTCCACATTATCACTGTTATTTGCTTGATGTGAATGCTCTGTTGCTCACTGTTTCCTTCTGTTTCTCTCTGTATTCCTCTCTGATCCTCTAGTGGATCAGAATTTATTTTCACATTTTACTCAGGTCTAGAGGTCACTGTGTTGTTCTTTACAGAATTATTAATAATCAATACTACAATTTTTATATAGTTTAATAAAAATAGAATCTTCTGTCTGTGGATATGGCTGGGGAAGCAAATGATTGCCTTTCACTCATGAGTTCTAGGTTTATCCTCAGCACAATCCTCTCTGAACATGGCCATTACCTGCCACGTTCACTATCGTATTGTTCCAGATCCCAAAGCATGTCAATGTACAAGACAGGATCTCACCAGACTTTGTTCCATAACATGGTGAAAGTTCATGTCTCAATCTATGGGAGCACAAGGCAGGGTAATTCTGGTATGCAGGCTAATGTTGTCTTGGACTTCAATATATGAATCTGAAATAATCATAAATGACTCCACCCTAGTCAGTTAGATCAAGTTAAGACCACGAAGACACACTCACGGGACTAAATCTGATATTAATATCTACCATATCCTCACAAATCCCATAGACTAGATGTTGTGATAGTTTTGATAGAAATGGCCTCCATTGTTTCATATATTTGAATTCTTGGTCTGTAGTTGGTGGAACTATTTAGGAAGGATTGGGAAGTGTGGCCTTGATGGAGGAGGTGTTTCACCGTGGGTAGCCTTTGAGATTTCAAAAGCCCATGCCATTCCCAGTTAACCCTCTCCCTGCCTCCAACTTGCAGATTTAGATGTAAGCTCCTGATACCTGTTCCAGCACCACGCCTGCCTACCTGCCTGCTGCCATGCTCCCCATTGTGATGGTCATGATCCCATCCCTCTGAAACTATAAGCAAGCCCCAATTAAATGCTTTCCTTTCTATGCTGCCTTGGTCATAGTGTCTCTCCACAGCAGTAGAAAAGTAACTAAGACAAGAGGCAATCATAAAGCCATGACTGACAGCAAGAGAGATGAGAAACGCTGTATCTGAATTTCCAATCTGTCTCACAACTTTATATATTTGATATCACCTGACATTTCTATCCCATGATAACATTCTATCCCGAATGTTGTCATACATGTCTTTCAAAGTTGCTAGAAACAGATGTTTCCATGACAACTCCCATTACATCCCCTGAAAAGTAGGTGCAAAGTGAGCAGTCACGTGAAATGGCCATCTTGTTGGTCACAGGTGTCTGTAAGGATGTCTTTGACAAGTAGGTTAGTTAGTAGAGCATCATAGAGGAAAAGGGAACCTATGGGCAAAGCTTAGCTATTTCTACTCACCTTAAACTTGTTGGGTATTAAATCCTTACCCACAAGAGATATACTTGAAGAGCAGAATGGTTTATGAGCTATGAGGTCACATGCGCTGTGGACATTCACAGGGGGGGAGATCTTGGTGGGAGATTCACATACAGACTTCCATCTAGACCCAGGGAGGAGTGTTGTCAGGGACATTAATAAATGACAATCCTTAGTTCTACCCCAATTAGTCAAATATGTGTCAGGCATGGGCCCAAAACTAAGAGCGAAAAAAAAGGGGGAGGCTTCTCTCTTCGAGGATCTTGGATACTTGCAAGGGATCCAGGATCAGTTTGCTTTGGAAACACCTCTTTGGCAATTTTCAGAGAATGGGCAGGACAAGAAGGATAAAAAAGGATGTTGGGAGTAGATTTTCATAGTCCAGACAAGAGATGGTATCCTGTTTTCATTTTGCTGTTTGCTTTATAGCTTTGTTTGCCATCTCCTCAAGGGCAAGAGAAGGCAGAGAGGGACCTTAATGGGAAAGGTAAGGGGTTCAATGGCGCTTTGCCTACTGATGAGGGACAGAGCTAAGGTACAGAAATGGGTAGTTGCTGTGCGGGTAAATGTGGCTGGATTGATGTGCTGTGCTTAGAGGAGCTTGCTTTGTCTAAGCTCTCTCCCAACCCTTACAATAGAGCAATCGGAACTGGAATTAAGAAGCGCTGGGCTCTCGAGCATGTCAGAAATTGATACTATACAGCCTTCTCCAGGAATCTGCCTTAATATCCAGCCTCGACCTTAATCCCCTTAAGTGTGGGGTTGAAGGCAATGGGTAAAAGCCCACTCCAGGGTGTTTGTATTCTGTCATTTGTCAAGCAAGAGCACACTTTCTGCTGTCTCTTTGTTTCTTCCAGGCTCTGAGCTAAAAATAGATTTTCCAAAGAAAGCTCCCCTTAGGTGGTCCTGCTGAGGCAATTTACATCATCAGCACTGAACCTCAAGATGAATTCAGTGCGCTCTGTAGATGTGCCCCATTTTGTTCCTAGGGGCCACTGCATTTTGTAGAGCAACTCTAGGAAAATGCTCACTACAAGAATTACAGGTCTAAAGCCAGGAATTAGGGCAGGGGGTGGGGTGGCGCTAGCATAGTTCAGACTCGGTGTAAAGCATTATAAACTGCTCTGCCCTGTTTGTTTTCTCTGATGTGGAGGTTTAAAGTATTTGCTTATGGAAAAAAAAAAACACACTCCTCTGAGCTTTCTGAGAAGCACAGTGATTTTTATATGATTATATTTTCTTTATAAAGTACTTGGGATTAAATCAACTGCTGAGTGCTACTGTTGAGGTCACACTCATCACTGCTGAGGTCACACTCTTCACCACTGAGGTCGCACTCATCACTGCGGAGACACTGAGATCCTTGAGGCAGTCTTCAAACTGAGCCTTCTCCTGTTAAAGCCATTCTGGGCAGGACCAGGGAGCCTGTCCTGGACCAGGTGTCACCTCTGCCTGTTGCTATGGAAACTGGGACCGCTTGTGTGCTGTGCCTGAGCCCCAGCAGCGACTAACGAATTGTCACAATTGGCCTTGTCCAAGTGCCCTTTCTTGAGACACGACCCTTTGAGATACAAATTCTAGCACAAAATTACGTGTAAAAAAATTTATCACAGTGCAAAACACTTTCAGAGATAGTTTTATTACTTGGTCATTTTGACAGCATCCCAGGATGACATATGGATGGATGAAAAAAAAAAAAGAAAACTACAGAGAGTGAATCGGCTTGTCAACTTCAAACTTGCTCAGAGAGCAGCATAAAAACAAAACTTTAAAGTGGAGGCTGGAGAGATGGCTCAGAGGTCAGGAGCACCTGTTACTTCTGTGGAGGACCCAAGTTTGGTTGTTAGCATACACATGGCAGCACACAATCCTCTATAACTCCAGTTCCACGGGATCTGATGCTCCCTTCTGGCCTCTGTGGGCACCACACATACACAAACATGCAGGCATTCATATGTGTAAAAATAAATGATTTTTTAAAATCATAGGACACCACTATACTCGTAGAGCATCATCCCAGATATCAGCACATATCACATATCCTTCTATTTATTAACTGAAGAGCTGAACTAAGCACCTACTATGTGCATTAGTCGTGTGACAACATGTGCTTTATTTTATTCCACTCCTTGCACATCAATTGTGCATACAATGCAGTGGCAAGTGGCCAGAGGCCCCTTCCCACCCCATCACCCTTGCGCCACATCCCACACTCCAAACTCCTCTTTGCAAAGTCATACTCTCTTAAGGGAACCTTCTGCTGACTCTGACCCTGCTGGCTACTCCCCCCCAACACCACCATACCCCTCCAGCTCCAGTTCCCTCTCAAGTGGCTTTTTCCTCCACCCTATCAGGACCTTCCTCCTGATCCCCGCCCCCATTTCTTCAGCCCCACCAACAAACTCCCTTCTGTGCCTCTCTCCCAGCACTTTCCCTCAAACTCCAGCTCCACTCCCCCCCCCAGTGCTCTTATACATTAGGTCCCTCTCTTCCTGCTCCAAACTCAAGAGCTCAATCCTGCTAGAAACCCTGTGTCCCTGGCTTCCCAATCACCCATTTGTAAAGCATCAAGAGGTCTCATCTGTGCTCCTGCTCCTTTCTCCATTCTTCCTTTCCAATGAAAGCCATCTGGCTCCCCTTTCCCCTGAGCCTACCCAGAATGCCAAGGAGTGCCATCACATCTTACACTCTTAGAGCCCTCCCTTCCAGGAGACCCATGTCGTCCTCTGCTCCTCCACCTCACCAGGAAAAGACCCATCAGGGCTGTCTGTGGCCTTTGCACACTACACACACAGGACCACAACCCAACTCTGCTTGGAAAAAGCCTGTCTCCCCCTCTGTCCCACATTTTTGTGTTAACAATGTTGTATTTATACAGGGAGAGAAGGAGAGAATATAACTAAGAGAAAAATTATAAAATATGACCATTTAATTACATAGAGGGTTTCTTAAGATGCTAGTTAATAATGAAAAACTACCTAACTTTTGGTGTTAATTCAGAATATAGTGTTTATTTTCTCGCTGTCAATTCCCCAAGCTTTCTCTTTCTCCCTGACTCTTCTTTCCTTTCTCCCTGAATTTCTTCCATTTTTTTTCTTTTCTTTTCTCTTTATTTCCCTTTGAGGCAGGGTCTTGCTCTTCTACCTGGGAATCTACTTGCCTCAGGGTGACAGGCTATTTTCCTAAATTTTATTATTTTTTATTTTTTTAATTGATTTTATTGAGCTATTTATTTTTCTTTTATTATTATTTTATTCTATTACTTTAAAAAATTACCAATCCAAATTTCCACTCCCTCCCCTCCTTCCACTCCCCCCATTCCCCCCCACTCCCT
>LOEQ01009765.1:25879-41722 GCA_001685075.1 Bramus lutescens
GGAAAATGGGAGGAGGTGGAAATTTTTAATATTTAAATAAATTATATAAAAAAGGCATGTGGAGCTATGGTCAAATATCTCGAAGGGGAGAAATACTCTGTAGGCCCTTGCTCCTCTGGTGAGCAGCTGGAGGCTTGTGTTTTCGGCTCTGAGATATCAAAATGAAAGTAACCCAGACTTTCCACGATTGCCATGGAGCATTGTGACTCAAGGGTCTGGTGTTAGTGTCACTTCTACAGTTTGGGAAACAGAGCCACACTGAAACAGCTTTCCGTGAAAATAACTTTAGTTTTGAAGTCATGTGACTGGAGATACTGCTCAGCGAGTTACACACTAAAAGCCTTAGGAGCCGAGTTGGGGTACCTAGGACCCAGGGAAAGCCAGATATGCCTATAACAACAGCTCCGTCAAGGAAGTAGGAGGCAGAGGCAGGAAAATCCCTGGCTTTGAGGACCAGCTAGTCCAGCAGAGTATGACTCAAAGTGGACGGTAGGGACCAACATCCAAGTTGTCTTCTGACCTCCACACATGCACTTGAACACACACATGTCCTCACTTACACAAACACACACATTGCACACACATCCACACAATACATACACACACTACAAAAATAAAATAAAACCAGGTAAACTTCCTTTACATATTTTATAATATGTTATATATAATATACATTAATATTTGTATTTATAGTGGGTGTGCATGCACGCATGTGAATTCTTTTAGACTTGAGGCTCCCTGGTGTATCTTTTGATTCTGTTTCAGATCTCTTGAGTGGCTCAGCCAATGAAGGCATTTGCCACCAAACCTGATGACCTGAGTTTGATTTCTGGAGCCCACCTAGTAGTAGGAGAGAACTAACTCCTGCAAGATGCCTCCTGACCTCCACATGGCACCCTGCTTCATACACCTATGAACCTCCCCACTAAGTAAGTAAATAAATACATAGTTGTACGATTTTTAATAGAAAGCCCCATGAAGAGAAAACACTCTGAAAAAGATCTAAGGTGAGGGATATGCTCAATATACACACAATATGCTTGCAATTAAAACTTAAAAATAAATAAAAATTTAAATTAATAATAATTCTGATATTCATGCTTCCAATATCACAAGAATTAAGGATCGTATGTCTAGTCAATTAGTTCTCCCTCCCACAAAATACAGTTGTGTCTGACTACAGTTGCCTGGAGAATGAGAATAGTTTAGCGTAGATGTGGGAACTGAAATATGACAGCTGGGTGAGTGGCCACATGGAGAGCTGAGCACCTCCGTGACACTCCCAGGGAGGCTGCATGTACTCAGCACACAGAGAGGGTGGCATTGCCTCCAGTGACCTTATGAAGAAAGTCTTGGGTTAAAGAAAAGTAAGTTGCAAAGTCTTTCTCTAAAAACAAATGATGTAGGAGGCCCTTCTGTCTATGTGTTGCTTTCACTGGTTAATAAAGGACCTGCTTTGGGCCTATAGCAGAGCTGTAGGGGAACAGAGCTAGGCAAGGGAAACTAAACGGAATGCTGGGAGTAAGAAGGCAGAGTCAGAGAGAGACACCATGGATCCGCCGCCAGAGATAGATATGCTGAAACTTTGCTGGCAGGCAACGACCTCCTGGTGATGCACAGATTAATGGAGATGGGTTAAATTAATATGTAAGAGTTAGCCAATAAGAAGTTAGAGCTAATGGGCCAAGCAGTGTTTTAATTAATATGGTTTCTGTGTGATTATTTTGGTTCTGGGAGGCCCGGACAAATAAGAGACCTACCTCCTCCAACAGACAGATAAGGCAGAGCATTAATTTCCCATCTTCTAAATGGGTACAGCTTTGGGGGGCATCTTCCTTTTATTTATTACACGAAGGGCTTTGAAGGCTAGGGAACCGGAGAATAAAGGCTGAGAAGGAATGTGCTATAAAGTCAAGAGAAGTCATCTGCAGCAAAGGCAAGGCTAGAGGGTTGGCTAGGATGGCCTTGGGTCACTTAGGTGTCTGTTCAGTTTCTCATTGATGAATATAATACATTGGGTGAGCTTCCCAAAGTTCTTCCCACTCCAGTTGGAAATGGGTGGTAAAATGTCTTGAACTCACATCTCCCTGCCTCTCACTCCCAAGTGCTGGAATTAAAGGCATGAGCCACCACCACCCAGCCCAGATTTCTCTTTAGTAGAAGCAAATGATCTGCAGCAGGAAGACAGATTAAACTAGATAAGTCAATTGAAAGATTACTAGATAGGGCAAGGCAGTGGTGGTGCATGCCTTTAATCCCAGCACTCAGGAGGCAGAGGCAGGCAGAGTTCTGTGAGTGTGAGGTCAGCCTGGTCTACAAGAGCTAGTTTCACCAAAGCTGCACAGAGAAACCCTGTCTTGAAAAAAATAAAGATTCCTAGATATGTATATGGCTACATGGCTGAAGGGTAGGACAAAAACATGTAGCTTTTTAACATACCTAAGCTGAAGTCAGAGCGCTCACTTTTGTAACTTCTTCCATATTTATTTTCATACATCTGCTTCAGGACGAGTCCATCATAGGTGATATAATTACCCAAAGAGTATATGTACATATAGTGTAGGTAAAAGAAATATGAAGAAAGGGATCAATAATTTCTCTCTTACAGACTCCAGACTCATTTCCTGAGTAGGGTGTGATTAATTCCCCAAAGTGAAGTAGTATTTTACAATTGAATTATTCATCTGAATAGCTATTGCAACATGTAATTTTCTAGAAACTGGGCAATTAGTGAGGCAGTGTAGATTTCCTCATTCTCCCTAGAGATAAACGATGTTTTTTTTTCTTCTCTTAGCAGAATGCACTGATGACTTTTGAGATTTTTTTAAAACATAGATCCCAGAATCTCATCTGTCAGGTGTGTTGGCTGTGATCATCTTCTTTGTGATGGCTCAAGAGCATCTTTCACAAAATGAAAGTTCTGACTTCGATGAAGTAAAGCTGACCAGGTTAGCAGATGTGTTTTTGTTTTCTGTTTTCGCATTTTATTTTATGTGAATGGGTATTTTGTTTGCATGCATGGATTGTGCCATGTACTCTCTGTGCCTACAGAGGCAGAATGTGTCAGATCCCCTGGAACTGGAGTTTCAGATGGTCGTAAACCACCCTGTGGGTGCTGGGAATCAAACCCAGCTCCTCAGGAAGAGGAACCAGGACTTTTAACCACCAAGCCATCTCTCCAGTCCCTGGATCATGCTTTTGGCACTTTCGACAGTCCTACTGTGACTTTTTTGTTGTAGCAATTTTACATTTCTCTCTTCTAGCATTTTTGATAGATCAGGTATTCTAAATATATATCTCCTATGTGTAGTATATTATCTTCACTTTGAAGATTAACAGAGAAAACCTTTTCATCTTTTACCCATTCCCACAGGTAACAAGTTCGTCTTCAATATCTCATTTATATGCATTTAAAACCACAACATCCAGTGTTAGGTTATTCACTTCCACAGCAAACGTGATTTAGAAAACTTCAGAAGGAAGATGGATATGCTGGCTCACGGCTATAAACCTACCATTTACACAGAGGGGCTAAAGGATCGGAAGTAGTTCAAGGTAACCCTAAACTGCAAACCAAGTCCCACAGAAGCCTGGCATACCTGGTCCCTGCCTCAATCAAACAATAAAACATCCCCCAAAACTTTCAGGAGAAAATAATAGTCTAGTATACTTGTCCATAATTCTTCCTGTATCTTTTTCCCCTTCTGTATCATGTTCCTTCTGTTCCCCCCACCCCTGCCCAGCCATTATTATGATCCTGTGACGGTGACATATTCTCTTGGTTTCTGAGTCAGTTACTTTTCCCCTTCTGTGACCAAATCTCTGACAAAACTCAGGGAAAAAGGTTTCTCTTTGGCTTGAAGTTTGAAAAAATTCAGTCCATCCCGATGGAGAAGAAGTGACACCAGGCGACAGAGGCAGCTGGTAACAATGCATGTGCTGTCGGGAAACAGCGAGATGAATGCTTGTGCCCAACACACCTGAATCCTTTTAAATTGATCTGGGCCTGCAGCCCATGGGATGGTGCTGCTCATACTCAAAGAAGTTCTTTCATGCACAGCTAAACTTGTGTGGAAAAATTTCTCATAGACATGGATGTGTGTTTCCTTATTGATGCTAAGGCTAGTCAAGCTGACAATGAGAATTACCCATCCCACTTACTGTGTTCAAGATATCTGGCAATGTCTCGACTCTACTTTCTTTCTGATATTTCTCTATCATGAGATTCTGAGATGCTAACTTTGTCCTCCCAGCTCTTGAGACCCCATATTACTTTCAAATTCTGTGGTTTCTGCCAAGAAATAATCTCATTTTTGTTTTTCCTGTTGTAAGTAGAAGCATCTTTCTTTCTTTTTCTTTATTTCTTCCTCCCTCCCCCCTCAATTCCTTTGAGGTTTTTTGTCTCCACTTTTCATAAGCTATATTTTAATTTGGGTCCTATTACTGGATTTTGATGTTTCATCTTCTTAAGCCTGTGAGTTTAGTCTCTGGCTCAATGTGGGAAGTTTTCAGCCATGTCTCCTTAAATGTATTTTTTATTTCTCTCCTTCCTGGATTCCAGTCATGTGAGCATTAACCTTTATTATGATCCCATGGGTCCCTCGGGCATTGTCCAATTTTCCACCTATTTTTCTGTCTCTTCAGATTGTGGAATTTCAATTGTTGCAATTTCCTGTTCACTGTTTCCTCCTTCTGTCACGTTCTGGCTTTGAAAGGTTGATGGGAATTCTTTCAAATTTCCATTTGGCTCTCCTTGTGTCTGCTCTTTTGTGAGTCAAGACTTCAAAGTTCTAAGCTTTCTGTCATGTGTGCTTTAGTCATACTTCTAATGGGAGACTGAAGCATCTCCATCAGCCTCTTTCAAATCTACTAGATAGTTCTAACACCCCTGTCAATTCCACATTATGTCCTGTCATCTTTCAGTTTCTTGATATAAAAGGGATTTTTACTGAAATATAAGATTTTTTTTCTGTTTTCCTGTGACACTGAAATTTACTTAATTCTTTCTAGAGCTAGCTTTCTCTGACATCATTGTAAAGGAAACAGGAGGTAGGTAGCACAACACTATTGCCAAGTGGAAGATGAAATCTATATTGCTCATGAAAGGGTCTTCATAACCCGAGGATCGTGAGAGGGTCTTCATGACCATGGGATCATGAGAGGGTCTTCATCTCTGCAGGATCATGAGAGGGTCTTTATCGATGCAGAATCATGAGAGGGTCTTCATCACTGCAGGATCATGAGAGGGTCTTCATCTCTGCAGGATCATGAGAGGGTCTTTATCGATGCAGAATCATGAGAGGGTCTTCACCACCACACAATCATAAGAGGGCCTTCATCACCCAGAGGACTAGGAGAAGGTCTTCATCACTGCAGGATCACGAGAGGGTCTTCATCACTGCAGGATCATGAGAGGGTCTTCATCACTGCAGGGTCACGAGAGGGTCTTCATTACCTCAGGATCATGAGAGGGTCTTCATCACTGCAGGATCATGAGAGGGTCTTCATCACTGCAGGATCATGAGAGGGTCTTCATCACTGCAGGATCATGAGAGGGTCTTCATCACTGCAGGATCATGAGAGGGTCTTCATCATTGCAGGATCATGAGTAGATCTTCATTAATGCATGATGAAGATAGACATTCACTCTTCCAAGAATTATCCACTATCACCATGGGGATGGTTCTCAATTAAAGTCCTGACTCCATTTGTTTATAGTAGCTCATGACCCTCCTGCCTCAACATCCAGAGTGCTGGGTTACAAGTATGTGAGTGACATCATACTTAGCTTATGCCAGTTTCTATCATTCTATAGCAGGTTTTAGATAACCAATAATCATATAACAAGGTAATTTGTTTTGTTAGTCATCAAAAATGCAAATGAAGGCTATGATGAAATTAATAATGATGACAGCATCTGAAGAAAAGGAGTGGAAAACTTAAATTACATGTTGTTCTGGTTTCCTTTCTGGGGTTAGGATAAGATACTGTCTCCAAAAGAAATTTTGGGGGAAGAAAGGGTTCATTTCATTGTACAACTTCAGATAACTGAAGGAAGTCAAAGCAGGAATTTGTGGGTCATAGACATATAGCAAGAACCTTGGAGGATGCTACTTACTGTCTGCTCATGGACATACTTATACTTTCTTACACAGTTGCTATGTGACACTATTCCCAGAGAAATAAGAACAAATAT
This sequence comes from Bramus lutescens, assembly GCA_001685075.1. NCBI lineage: Eukaryota > Metazoa > Chordata > Mammalia > Rodentia > Cricetidae > Bramus > Bramus lutescens. Next base: position 32,076 of record LOEQ01009765.1, read on the forward strand.
CAGCTCATCTCAGAGAGGAAATGAACAATAGACCAAAGTAAGAGATCATCAAAGTCCATCTTAGTGAACAAATGAGTCTATCGGGTTACTTACAAAAGCATGGGTGAAGAGATGCTTACGGGAGCAGAAATGGGAACTCTGCAATAGTAAAAAACTGTAATCAGCAATGTGGATATTCATGAATTCTAAATAATCTTCACATACTTTACTTCTAATGCTGTTGTCAAAATCAAACTCAGTTTCCTGAAATAAGTTACAGAGGAAACTGTGTCAAAGCAGAACATGGTTTATGCAATTTTAAACACATATATGCACTAATTAACTCTACATATTTCTCAAATATGCATACATATCTAAGACTTTTTAAAATTGTGGTAAATATCAGCAAAGAGAAGAAATTTCAAGTGAGGATTCGGATAAATCTGGGAAAGCTAAATACATAAGTTAAAACGAGAAGGGATTTACAAAGACTGATAATGCCAGTGCCACTAGATCATTTTGCTACCTCTCAAAGTCATAATTACAAATATCTACCCTAACACACTACAAGACAGAACAGCATGGGTGAGCACCAACCATAAGGTGTGAAATGGCTCACCCCTTCCCCTGGGGAATTTCCATGTACACCCTTTATTGTTCTCTGTGATGAACTTCCCCTGGGCATCTCTGCACAAGGCTACCATAGCATTGTCTTCATACCCAAGGACATCATTTGTGCCTACACTTTTCAGTGTCCTTAGAACTAGAGAACAAACATGCCTGGTGGACAGCAGACATCAGCAACTTTTGACCAATCAATTAATGACTTATAGGTTTCATATATAATTTTATATCTCTTCCTTATGTTGCACTATTAGTATCTTATGCTGAATACTTATTCTTTGCTCTAGGACCATACAAGGAGTTAAAAAAAAAACAATGGGATCTGGTGACTTACTCTTCAAATGTTGGAGAAATAATGAATTAAAACAGATTTAAAATATGAGTAGTTTTTATAATTCAGATATTAATAACTTGATTAACTTTAAAGCACTGGCCATTTTCAATGGTAGACTCTGTCATTTAGGCAGTATTCATTTCAGAGAAGAAACAATGTAATCTCACCCACATATAGAGATCATTCTGGCTCTAGGGATCCAGCCTTCTACTCCACCTATTTCCGATAAGCTATGGTTATTAAATGTCACACCATTATTATTAATATTTGAGGAGGATAAAATTTTCCCATTGTTATAGCCAACTCTGTTAGACAAAAGGCAGATGAAATATAGGTATGTTTTTAAATACAATCCTTATGGGTAAGTTTGCTTCTGCTGTGGAGGAGAGAGTTGGCATTTAAAGCTTGAGCCCTGAGTCATCTTTTCCAGGCCAATTGTCAAGTGCTTGACAGATGGCTCATGGCTGCCAAGTGGGCAATTGGAGGAATGTAGAGGGTCAGGAAGCAGGAAGATGAAGCAGTCAAGAAGGCCTATCCAGGAAGCATGATAGCAGAATTTTTATGGCCATTTTCTCTAAGCATAGTTCCACAGGTGTTCAGAAAACATTTCCAAGTGAGTTCAAGGCTTTATGGGTAAAGAGCAGCAACTTTGATCAATTTTGCTGGAATGTCTTTTATGTTTTCAAGCTCAGACTTTCTGCTCACTTCTGAGGACATCCTTCAGAATGCATCAAATATTCATAATCTCTTAGATGTTGTACATGAGCCCAGTTATGTGTGTGGGGGTGAGTTCCTAGCCCCATGCATGGAATGGCTTCCTTCCTTGATGAAGACCACAGCACTTTGTCTTCCAGCAGACTGGAGGTTTTATGTCCCTCAGAACTCTGACTTCTGGCTCTGTCTTATTCTGTGACCCACATGACCCTCCAGCAATCTGTCTGACATGCTTGCTTGCTTTCAGTATTGTAGTAATTATAATAAAGCCAGTTTCCAGACCAACCGAGTCTGTTTTCCCCTGAAGATTGTGCCATCACTTAAAACTATTCTGCAAACAATCCTTCAGTTCAAAACAGCCTTTCTCTGTGTTTCATTCTCTCTGTCTCTCTCTGCCTCTCTGTCTTTCATGGATCCAATGTGATTTGATTTGTTGATTTTGATCACAAGAAAAGGGGCTGAGGAGACAGCCCAGTAGGTAAGGTACCTTCTGTGCAAGCATGAGGACCTGAGTTTGATTCCCAGAGTCTGTGTAAAACTCTGGGCATATAGTACAAGCCTGTGTTTTCTGTGTTGCAGAGCCAGAATGCAGCCAGCTGAGATTACTTGGAGAGTCCCAGTAACAAAAACAAGGTGAACTCCTAAGGAGAAAACTCAAGGTTGATCTGTAACCTGGCCATACGCATGCACAGGCACACACAGAGACTCAGTGGCCACACAGGAAAGGAGGGAGAGAGGGAGAGAGAGAGAGAGAGGGAAGAACCTTGAAAATGGCACCCATAAATGCATAAGGAATGGCACCATTAGGAGGTGTGGCCTTGTTGGAGGACGTGTGTCCCTGGAGGAGGGCTTTGAGATTTCAAATGTTCAAGTCAGGCCCAGTGTCTCTCTCTTCCTGTTGCCTGCAGAACCAAATGTAGAACTCTCAGCTACCTCTTCAGCATCATGTCTGCCTGCATGGCACCATGTTTCCTGCCGTGATGACAATGAACTAAACCTCTGAACTGTAGCCAGCCCCAATTCAATGCTTTCCTTTATAAGGGCTGCCACAGTCATGGCGTCTCTTCAAATCAACAGAACACTGACTAAGGTAAACCTGAACAAGCCACATCCGGGCATCTCCACATGGATGTCAACACTATGTGTTCTGCATAAAATTCTCTGCTTCCCTTTATTCTTCCACCGAAATCAAATCCCTCTTTCAAATTCCACCAGCGCCTTCCCCGAGTCTGTCTTCTTAGTGTAGCCATCTCATTCTCAAGTGCTCTCAAGTCATGCTGTGAAGAAACTCGTAGCCTCAATGCCTTTGCCCCCCATGGTTGGCTGAGGCAAGATTCTTTCCCCTGCACCTAACCAAACCTACCGAAGAAGTTGAAAAGCCTATCTGTTTCCAGCAATCTCATACACAGTGAAACTGGCTTTCCAAGCCTGCCCAACAGTACTGACCATGCTACTTAGAGACAAAAGAGATCATGAATTTGCAATTGCTTTCTGAAAGTTCCTAGCAAAGAGCATAAATGGCATTTCATAAATAAGTTATAGTGTGGCTATACAGCAGAACACAAACAAGCTTTAAAAGATGATGTATTCATGTATATGTATTGACACAAAGCTATATCTAATCTAAGATATAATATTGAAGGAAAGGGAGGTCACAAAATTATAATGCCCTGAGATCATTTTTACATAAATATAAACAAATACATTTAAATATATCCATATGTACACATGCTTTCTAAAAGGAAATTATTATCAAAATAAAAATAGTTATTAACAAATGGGGGTAGAATTTTAGAACATTTTGATATTCTTCAGCATTCCCCTTGAATCATGATTTAACAATGATAAAACTATTATTCAGGAAAAATATTTGGGAATGTTTTAAAAACATAATAAAGTTGAAGCTAGGAGAAAAGGCCCATGTAGTTGATCATTTTGTCTCACTCTGGAGGTGGATAGAGTGACTGCCATTGGGAAAGACAAGAAAGAAAACAGACAATGGCTCATTGCTCCATAGAAAGAGGCTTAGAAAAGGAATGGTGTGGGAGGTCTTCTGCATATGTGTTGCCTTTATTGGTTAATGAATAAAGACTATGTCTTGGCCTGTGATAGGGTATAGTGGAGCTGGAGCTAGGTGGGAAAACTAAACTGAATGCTGGGAGAATAAAGGCAGAGTCAGAGGAGATGCCATGTAGCTGCCGCAGGGAACAGACATACCAGACGGAACCTTGGTGGTAAGCCACAGCCATGTGGTGATACACAGATTAATAGAAATGTGTTAAATTAAGATGTAAAAGTTAGCCAATGGGAAGCTGGAGCTAATGGGTCAAGCAGTGATTTAATTAATACAGTTTCTGTGTGGTTATTTTGGGGCTGAGCAGCTGGGACCAAACAAGCAGCCTCCTACTACAAAGGAATACATCTAACTGAGCTGGATTTTGATCCCCTTTCCTCATTTTCATTAGTTGCTGAACAATTTTCCACAGTGTGTTTTGATCACACTCAGTCCACTCCTCAATGCCTTCTAAGTCCACTCCTTTTCAAAACTTTGTGTTCTCATTTTTTAAAACCAATCTATGTTGTTTATATTTTTCCAACTTTGTGTTCTCATTTTTTAAAACCAATCTATGTTGTTTATATACACTTGGATATGTGGCCTTCCACAGGAATGTTATTGACCAACTGGGCAGGGAGACACTTTTAAAGAAAACAGACTTTCTCTCTCCCAGCAACTATCCATTGCCAATAGCTCCTCAGCTAGGGTCAGGGCTTTGTACCCTCTTCCCCTCTCCAGGCTGGTATTTTTGTCTGGCTTGAGTTTGCACCCGTCTTGTGCACGCTGTCACAACTGCTATGAGTGCCTAAGTGCAAATGCCCTGCTGTGTCTGGAAAACACTGTTCCGTAAAAGTTACCCACTGCCTCTGGAGCTTACAGTCTTCCTCCTCTCTCTCCCACAGTGATGTCTGAGCCTTGAAAGGAGAGGGTATGATATACATGTCCTGGTTGGGGCTGAGGATTCTATGGTCTCTTATTCTCTCATTCGCCTTGACTAGTTGTGGATCTCTAGATTATTCACTACCTACTGTAAATAGAAGCATTTCTGATAAGTGTTGAGAGCTATAATAATCTGTAGAGATAAAGATAAGACATTAGAAGTCAGTTTAATACAAATCCGTTTAGTGAAATTCTGGGCTTGATTTTTCTCCCTCCACAGACCATTCGTTTTTCATTAGCTTTATAAGTTTCTCTCCAGTACTGGTGCTTTCTCATTTATCTGCTCATTCATGAAATAAACACTTCCTGTTACTTGAACATTTAAGCATCAAGGACACATGAAGAGATGAGAGGCTTTTGACATCATGGGGCTTATATTCTAGAAGATATCAAACAAGAAAAGAAACAGGAATAAGCTAGATGGTTCAGTGGAGAAAGGCTCTTACCATCAACCTTATCATCCGAGTTCCATCCCTGGGACCCACTTAGTGAAAAGAGAGAAATGGCTCTTGCAAGTTGTCCTCTGACCTCCACACATGTACCATGGCACTCATGTACCCATGCACATTTCTGGGTGCATGCACACAGAATAAGTAAGTGTTTTTGAAGGTAAGAAAAAAAGAATTTTCAGATAGAAGGTAGATCCATGGACCCCAAACCCAAAGTCCTGACTGTGAAAACAGCTTGGCCTCTGTGATGTGGGAATTGCAGGCACTGATGTTTGGAAACAGAATATATCACACATTTTCTGATGATCACAAAGACCAGCATGGACTGGATCCTATGTCTCTTAAGCTCAAACTTGTAAGAAGACAGACTATATCCAGCTAAATGCAAATTACATGCTAATGGATCAAATTTCAAAAGGTGAGTTCAATTTACATGCAGGAAATTTTAAATAGACATGATTTCTTTGCTGTCCATATAGGAACTATTAATTTTAGGGTGGTACCACAGATATCCTTGAGTTATTATTTACGTATTGCGCTACAACGAACAGTCAGCCCAACTCAAACTAATTACAAAGCTAGTGAAAATGATGATGATGTTGAAGTTGGTGGTTATGATGATTGATGATTATGAGGTTGGTGACAATGATGCAGTGATGACAGTGATGATGGTGATGGTGGTGATGATGTAATGGTGATGGCAATGACAATAATAACATCAGGCCATGTTTTGACTAAATATTAAATGCTTACACAAACTCCACAATGAGCCTTATTTCAGATGAAGAAGTTTAGGCTCAGTGCCTAGTCCACTGGGTAGAGATAACCAGCCCTCCCTTGAGTATATCTTCTTTGTCCCAGTCAGCTGCTTATTCCCTAAGCATCCCACGGATCTTCCATATTCCTTTTCCTTGCTGCACACATCTATAGTCTTAATACATATGACTGTTTTTGCAAGCAGTCATCCTGTCTTTTTGACCAATGGGAGGCTAGAAGTCAGAAACCATGGAATGAAAACAGAGCCTGAACCCAAACTCAGAACAAAGTGATGGGCGAAGGCAGGCTGTTCCGCAGTTCTCTCTGTATAAAAAGCAATCTGCATGGTTAGGAAGAGGGCTCTGCCCTTGCTACAACTTAACAGACAAGCATATGGAGCAGGAGGGAGGGCTTCCAGGCCAAGTCTGTGAATGCAAAGTTCTGACCACGCTATGCATCTGTTGGCTATATCTTCACCCAGCAACCAGAATGACACAGACCATATAGGAAATTCAGAAATCAGAGGGTCCTGTTGAAAAGTTGAGACTTGGAATAACCATGTACAGCCTTTCTTCCCTGAACCAGTGAGCTTGCAGTAGAAGTGAGGTAACTCAGCAACCACAACTGAAATGCCATCCTAGCTCCTAATGCATGCCTTATCGGCTTCCATGAAGTCCCACTCTCGTGTTTCTAATAATGGAAGGGAGTGTGTCCTCGATGGGTTTCTATCAGGTGGGAAAGAGAGAGTTCATTTGGCTCACATGTCCCAATTACAGTCCATCCCTGAGGAAAGCCAGGTCAGAAACTGAGGGCAAGAACCTAGAGGCAGGAACTGAAGCAGAGACCATGGAGGAGGGCTGCTCAATGGCTTGCTCCTCATGGTTTGTCCAGCTTGCTCTCTCACATAACTCAGGCTCACCTGCCTAGGTTGGCACTACCCACAGTGGAGTAGGAAGTTCAATATCAGTCATTGATCCGGAAAATGACCCCATACACATGCTCACAGGTCAGTCGTGGGAGGAAATTCCTCATCTGAGGTTCCCTCTTCCTGGATGACTTCAACTAGAATCAAGTTGATGGAAATGCCCCAGCACAGAATAGGAGAAGGTCTCGCACACAGCCATGCAGGACAGGGACACCATACTCAGCTGGGGCCATGGAGAACTACCATGGGTTGACCTTTCACTCACACTCCCATATGTCATCACCGTCCTGTAGGCATTGCCATCAATATATCCATGTCCCCACAGTACTGGGCCCAGGAATCCTCTGTGTTAAATGTGACGCTATGGTCACTGAAGGACTTGGAAGCAGATCTAGCCATCCAAGCATCTGTGGCAACATTTTTTACTCCTGTCTCACAAGTAACTCCTTTCATGCATGCCGGGAGCCCTACAATGACAAGCACAGCCCAGGCTTACTCTGGTCACTTCATGCCTGCCCCCAGAGAGGGGCTCTGAATGTAACTCCTCTTTGGAATATCCCTTACCCCCCATGGATGTCAATGAGCTTATCAAATTAGCTTCAGCTGTTAACTTGATACACACATGGAGTCACTTTGGGAAAAGAAATCTCAATTAAAGAATGGCCAGGATCAAATTTGCCTGTAGCCATGTCTTTGGCATTTTCTTAACTGGTAATTGATATGGGAGTGACCATCCCACTGTGGGCAGTGCCATCCCTAGGCAGATGAGCCTGCCTATGCATGAGAGATAAACTGAACAAGCTAATAAACAACAGGCCATTGAGCAATGTCTCCTGTTTCAGTTCCTGAGTCCATGTTCCTGCTCTGAGTTCCTGCCTTGGCTTCCCTGATAATGGACTAAACCCTATAAGCTAAACAAATGCTTTCCTGACACAAGCTGCTTTTGCTCAGTGTTTTATCATAGCAACACACACACAAAACCTAGAACAGAATCCCGCAGTCATGGGCATCAATGACTTTTCTAAGCCAAGAAAGGAAAAATCCTTCAGGTTGGGCTTATTTGATTTTAAATCTCACTCTTTCCCACATGTATTCTAGAACCTTTGTTCAAACAAGGGATGTGAGGTTACCAACACTGAACTATTTTAGAGCTCATGACTATTGTTAGCATTCTTGTAACCAGCAGAGTATCTAGTAGTTAGAGAAACAAGTGAACAGAATGCTATTCCTTCCCTGGCATAAATTCTCACCCATGTGGTTATTTGAAGGAAAATGGCCCCCACAGAGGGTGGTACTGTTAGGAGATGTGGATTTGTTGGAGGAAATGTGTTACTACAGAGGCAAGCTTTGAGGTCTCATATGTACTCAAGTCAAAAAAATGAGATAGACTACTTCCTGTTGCCTTTGGATCAAGATGTAGAACTCTCCAGCACCATGTCTGACGTCATGCTGCCATATTCCCAGCCACCATGCTCCCCACCATGATGATAATGGACTAAGTCTCTGAAACTTTAAATGAACCACCTCAATTAAATGCTTTCTTTTATAAGAGTTGCCATGGTCACGGCGTCTCTTCACAGCAACAGAAACCCTAAAACACCCAGTCAGAGGACTGCTCACTTGGCGTTGATTACTTGGGAAAGGGTACCATGATAATATGGCACTTGTAGATGTGTTAAAGAATAATAGAACAAAAAATGAGATGAGAAAAAAATCATTAGAGAAAAACACAAGAACAAAGGTTTGGTTTGGTTTGAGAAACCATAGGCAGGCAACTATTACTTGTAAGACATAGAAAAGATTTTCCTGACTCCCTCCATCTGTGTGTGTGTGTGTGTGTGTGTGTGTATGTGGTGTGTGTGTATGTGATATTTCTTTCTGTCTCTCTCTCTGTGTCTGTCTCTGTCTCTCTCTCTGTACTACTCTCTTTCCCCCTATGTGTGTTATGTGTGTGTGTGTTTGTGCATTTCAGTGTATGCCTCTGTGTGTGTATGTGTGTATGTGTGTGTGTCTGTGCGTTTCAGTGTATGCCTCTGTGTGTGTGTATGTGTGTGTATATGTGTGTATGTGTGTATGTGAGTATGTGTGTGTGTGTGTAGATCAAAGAACTACAAGTGCCATTCCTCAGATGTCTTCCACCTTTTGTTTAAGATGGGGTCTTTCGCTGGCCTAGCAGAACTTCACCAAGTAGGCATAGCTAGCCAACCAGGAAGTTCCAGGACTCTGCCTATCTCTACCTCTCACAGCCTCATCATTGGCCTTATAAGTGTGGGTCATCAGTCCCAGCTTTTTCATGGATTATGGGAATCAAACTCAGGTACTCATGTGTATAAGTTAAGCACTTTGCCAAGCGACCCATCTCCTCGGGCACCAGAGATATTATTTCTGTTAGTAGACCAAAGTTAAGGTCCAAGGAGGTAGCTTTCCTACTATCCCACAGATCTGCAGGACTACCTTCTTGCGAGGCTGAGGCAGAAGGTCATTAACCCCAGGACAAAATCCAATCTTTGGTCTTGTGTTTTTCTCTACTGAATTCTTTTGTGCATTAGCTAGCTTCTCTTATTCTTCAACAGTGTGGCAACAGTTACCTCAAAAGAAAAAGAATAGGAGATAGAGCTGAGCATGGTGGTGTAGTGTGTACCTAACAAGTACAGGGACTCAGGGTTTGAACCCCAGCACCAAATGCTGTTTCCATTAGTATTTCTTAGAGCATTCGCTTAATCCTGTTGATAACTAAAGCCGGGCAATTTTTAATTTATTTATTATTATTATTATTAAAAATTTCCACATCCTTCCCCCTCCCAATTCCCTCCCCCTCCCTCCACTCCCACTCCATTTCCAGTCCAAAGAGCAGTCAGGGTTCCCTGCCCT
>LOEQ01009765.1:46077-57135 GCA_001685075.1 Bramus lutescens
ATAGCGGGGACGGGCGGACCGGTGAGGCAACGGGCACAGAGCAGCCGCCCTCTCCTGCGTCCACCAGCAGCCTGGAATCCAAGGTACGGTGCGTGCGCCTGCCCTGGGGAAACAGAGACCCCTCTTCCTCTGTCACCTTTCCTCTGGGGTCCCGTGTCAAGTGAGCTGGGGCGCATACCCAGGGAGCTGGAACCAGGGGGGACCCATTGCTTCTCATGCTATATGCTAAGCCAGCTGCCCAGACACAAACCTTTGCCTTGCCTCTGCCCTAGGAGCCCAGGCACTTCACCCTTACCCCAGTGCCCAAATGACTTCCTTGGGCGGGAGAGGGAGTTAGGATGATGTGTGCCCTAAACCTGCTTGTGTCCCCAGTGTGGGTGGGTTCTGGTAGCTTCTGGGGGCAAAAAGACAGTGTCAGCCTAGGAATATTCCTTTAGAAAACTTGGCCATTGAGCCCACAACGTGTGCCTCATCCTGGGGTCTCAGGGACCCTTACTAGGGTGCCTCCCTATCTCTAACTTCAGATTCCAAGAGTTTAAAGAAATATATTAGGTGAAGAGAAGTATCTGGGATTGTAAGAAAGTTTTCCCCTTGTAGAAGTTGCTACTCTGTAGAACTTAACACTTGTCTTTTTTTAAGAGTCACACTAACACATATACACAAAACCAAGCCCGCAGCACGTCTTCTGTCACATTTATATTTCCTCTGAAACTTGCGTGGGGTGCCAGGCACATGTTTGGAAAAACTGGAAGAGAACCAAGTAAAGTGTGGCTGCTTAACTGTGCAGAGCCAAATGGCAACCCTGCCGGGAAAGTAAACCTCGTAAGATCGAGTTGCAGTTAATTTTATAGATTCCTTTAAGTGGGAGGCTCCTGGCAGTGCAGGGGTCTTTGTGATTACCTGTGGCATGGTGGGGGGGGGGGTTGCGCAGGAACCCTATGCTGCAGAGGGATGCCTGTTTAAACGGCAGACCAGAGCGAGGAAAAGTGGGACCCTGTGGGCATGCTGTGCCACCTTGGATGGCATCACAGTTTAAGAGGTGCTAGTGATGGATGTCATGTTGGCAGTATAAACTTCAGTGTCGATAGTTAGCCAGCAGAGGGATGGTGGTCTAAGACCAAAATCTTTGCCCCCATGTAATTCCTGGCTATCTTACCTGGGCACAAGGGACAACAAAAAAACCCAATTGGAAAGGCAGACACGACCATTTGAGGAAGAGATAAGATTGCCTAACTCTGTCACAGTGGCTTGACAGACTCATCTGGTCCCTGTGTGAGCTAAGGACGTGGGACCCACCACACCAGATGTTCCTTTTCAAAGTGGGTTCCCTGTGCACAGCGGCTCTCTTCTACCTGGTACCCATTCTTGCCAACCATTGGCCAGCAGTGCTAGAGAGCCGAGGGCCAGCTGCCGTTTCAGAGGTGATCTGGAATTCTGTAAGATGGTGTAACTCAGCACAAGAGAGAAAGTGCATTGGGCCTGCCATCCTGCAATAGGTGTGTTCTAGAAAGGTCTTAGCCTTTAGGTAAAACATCGGCATGATTCAAACACACAGCATGGGCTCGCTATTTATAGATGTCCTCATGTAAATCATTTGGCAAAGCAAAAACCTTCTATGTAATGCCCGTAATTACCCACCAATTTATCCGGCTTACGATTTCAGGTCTGTAGAGCTCCATCTTTCTCAAAATCACCTGTGTGCCTGTTGTGTGCCTATGCATCCCTCAGTTTACCACTGATGTTTAGGGCATCTGACTAGCCACTGCAGATGAGCTCTATGGGGCGGACCCTAAGAAACTAGATACCAAACAGCATGCTTGGATGTGATTTTCTTCTCAAAGTGCCATTCATAACTGGATCAAGGGGGTTCACATTCTTCAAAAGAGGTTGGCCTGCTGACGTGGGGGAGCAGAGGTGAGGGGCAGATGGCTTGAAACACGAGCTGGGGAGATGATCAGTGATTATAGTGAATGTCACTGGCCCTCAAGAGGCTGCACCCTGAAGAGGAGAAAGCCTGCTGGGAAGATGCAGACAAAACACGGATGGCTCTCTGCTGGACTCTTCCAGGAGGTGGCTGTATTGGTCAGTATCTGCACATTTCAATATAAGCAAAATGATAGATTTCAAATAGATCTCAAAAATGCCAAGTAAACTAAATGATGGGCATATTTATCAGCTATATTAAATTCCAGATCCATATATCAAAAATGTCAAAGAATATCATGTGTACTCCATAATGTAACACAATTATGATATGGCAGTTAAACACAACTTTTTGAAAATATCATCTGAAATATGCATAGTGGAGGTCCTACTGGGCATTGAAATTTCTCTGAAGATACTTTTTTCATATATCTTTAATTTTTCATTACACATATTTATTTATTTTATGCATATGTGGGCATAAGCTTGCTACAGTGTTGTGTAAGGTCAGAAGGCAACTTGTAGGAATCGGTTCTCTCCTTCCACCATGTGGAACCCAGGGATCAAACTCAGGTCATAGGGCTTACAGCAAATGCTTTTACCCACTAGCCATTTCACTGGCCCTCAGAGATTAAAATTACTTTTAAGAGCTATGTTTTAGCTGGCCATGGACCTGTCATCCTAGCAATTGAGAAACAGAAGTAAGAAGGCAACACCATGAGATGTGTCTCAAGAAAGAAAGAGACAGAGGGAGAATTTTTAAATAAAGGTATAACAACTACTAGCTGTTTGAAAAGTCCAGGGGAGAAAGATAAAGAAAAGATAAAATAACCATTGATTGACAGTTCAGAAACAAGCCCAGACAGCACTTTGTTCTTTGCCTTACCTAATTTCATCAATTTCTACACTTATTTAGTGGCAAGGACAACAGCGAGTGTCCACTAAATGCTCCCTCTAGTCAGATACAACCCTAATCTTCAACACTAGAAGATTCTACTGTGACATCCATTTCACGGCTAGAATAGTGGGAAGCTCAGGAAAGATAGGTGACCTACCCCAGGTCATGCAGCTCCGTGAGTGGCAAACCCGAGCAACTCGACCTTGGAATCAGGATTTTTGATTTGTTCGTGCGTTGTTTGCATCATCCCTTTCTCTGATGGTCTAAAGATCAGAACCTTACTGAGAAGTCATTGGCAACACATTATGTCTTGCTTATCCTCTTCCTCCTCTTCTTTCTCTTTTTCTTCATCATTACAAACACGTCACCACACCTGCTTATAGCTTTTTAATTACATCTAGTTAGTTAGCTAGTTAGTTAGTTAGGTGTTTATATGTTTCTGTATATATACAAACTCTTGCAGCACATGGCATATGTGTGAAGATCAGAGGACAGTGTTTTGGAGTCAGGTCTCTCCTTCCATATGGGGATCTGGGGATTGGACTCAGATGGCCGAACTTAGAAGCAAGTGCTTTCATCCCTTGTCAACCTAGTCATGTGTTCTTAAGAAATGGGGCTGGGGAGGCAGCAGAACTGGTAAAGTGATTGCCACACAAACATGGAGTCCAAAGTTCGATTCCCAAAACCTGCCTTTAAAAAGCTAAGCACAGTGGTGCCTGCTTGCAATCCTAAGGGCTAGAGAGACAAAACTCACGGATCTGTAGATCTCAATGACGGGCGAACCTAACCTAACTTGGCACATTTAGAACAAAAAGAGGCTCTGCCTCCAGAAGCAAGGTGGATGGCTCCTGGGAATGACACCTAAAGGTTTCCTCTGGCTTCTGTATGCAAGCACACATTTGTATGCATTCACATACATGTGTGTACCTGTGCATGCACAAACATCCACAGAAAGGGAAGAAATCAATAACTGGAGATGGAGCTCACACTTATCACCTTACTCTAGACCCTAAATCCAATCCACAGCTCTTCAAAAGCACGGAACCAAGCCAAGTCACGAAGTTGTGAGAAATGGTTGATGACAGCTCTTATTTGGCTTCTTCATCCTTGTATTTGCTACTTCTCACCCCAAAATACAAATCTGGCAGAAATTAGGTGCATTCTCTAAGAACCACCTGTAAAATGGGACACACCAGACCTAGTCCAGAGGTCTCTACAGCATCAGAGAAGCAAGCACGTGCACACAGTGTCTTAGCATGTAAAGTACACAACACCCCACCGAACATACACGAGGGCACACGATGTCTCTCAAAGTTCATTTTCTTTTCAGCTTCCCTGGAAAGCTAAATTACAGAGCATTGAAATTAGAAACACTAGAGAACATTTATTCCAGGTGTTTTAACATTTGTATCCTTGTATTGTGTAATGCTGTTTTTATGGGAAATCTCAAAATGCACAAAGGAAGACAGTGTCAAGATCCGTCATAGATCTAGCTGTTGTAAGTCACCTTTTGCGGTGACTTCTGCAGCTATCCAGCCAGGGCAGGTTCTTAAAAGTTCTAGGGTAGGGGCATGAGGAATAGAAATGTTAGGTAGGAGGAACAGAAAAAAGAAAGAAACACAGAGACACAGGATAGTAACGGGAAGGCAACTCAGCGAATACTGAGTGCTGAATTCTGAGTTCTGAGTTTGCCTGCAATTATTTTTACTTTTGTACCACAATACAGAAGGGGGGAAGAAAGCAAAAGACAGCTTTAACATAACACAAAGGACAACCAGAACAGTTGCTTGCTTCAGTACTTGAGACATCAGGTCATTATTTTTTCTGAGTAAAGCATTTGGTGTCTCAGGCAGGATACACCCCTAGACCAAGTATCCTGTAGGTAGCCACTCCCTGTGTCCTATTTTAAATGAAGGAGCAGAAATAGGCTTAAATTCTCTGATCTTTGGTCATGGTGGAGTGAATCCATATCTATGAGCCATCTTAATGTCCAAAACACCAAGTAACCATGCCTGAGGTCGGGATATCTTGTTTTGTAGCCACACCTGTTGTCAACAACTTTGAAAGAGCAAAAATAACCTCAAACTCTCTGACCTTCAGACAAGGTGGAGCAGGATCACATCTTTGTGTGCCCTTACATCTAACCAATCACCTTCCTTGGTTATTGGTTCGTGGTCAATAATGTTTGACGTATGGCCCTATCACCAAGAACCCCCCAACACACACACACAGGGCCATCTTAAAGCAAGTTTTAGGTCATCAGATACTTTTACCAGAGAATCTTTCAAGTTTCATATCTAAAAGATAAGGACTATGGGTAAACCCAGGATCCCATTAGCATATACTACAGATGTTTTGTCTTTGAGAGGCAATGGAGTATTTAAGAGACATTATGGGAAATCTGTGAGTAAAGAGAGCCAACATTTAAGACCTCACAGGAATATGTGTTCCCTGGGAAAAGCATGTGAACCTTATCTAAGTTTCCTGAGAGCACATCGCCTTCAAGGCTCTGGTGTTCTTATATTGTCTCCACCCCCAAGTCTGTCTATCCATCTGTCTCTCTGTCTCTCTCCTCTCACATGAGGCTCTGAAGAAGGATAGTAAGTTGCTGAGATGATATAACACAGCTAGTTAAGTCATTATTGGCTGTTGGCTGTGCTCCTAGCTGAGAACCCAGCCTTTGACACTGGATCCTGGGATGATTTCCTCAGAGCCTCAGAGCCAATTCCTGTAAACACATGTAGTCATGAAGTTTAATGTAATTGTAGTCTTTTTTTTCTTTTCCATTAGTTGAACTGAAAACTCTGAAAGCCACTAATGTGTGCCCCCTCCTCTATCTTTCCACTAACTGTTCCAGAAAGACCATAGCCTAGTTTAATTACAGGGTGCTGGACAGAGATCAATAAACCAAAAAAAAAAAAAACTCTTGCACCAATAGCTGATTTTTTTTTTTCCATTTGACTTGTTAAGAGCATGGAAGTTTCTTTACAAGGGTCGAATATGAGATTTTTCGGCCATCAGGAATGTGACAGAAGGCCCCATCCAGATGATGCAAAACATCTTAGGCTTTGAGATCAAAGAGACAAAATTTCCAACTTCCTCCAAGTTTCCACCTCTCTGACTACAGGCCCACTAACTCCAAGCCAGGGTGTGACAGTTAGCTTCAAATGTCAACATAAACCTAGAGTCAACTGGGAAGAAAAAAACTTCAGCTGAATAACCGCTCAGATCTGAGCAGCTGGTGGTCACGTGTGCGAGGCATTTTCTTAATGAATACTTGTCCCAGTCACTGGGCATGATGCCATCCCTAGACAGGTGGGCCTGGGCTATATAGAAAGCTAACTGAGCAAGCCAGAGGAAGCAATCCAGGGAGCGAAGTTCCTCTATGGTCTGTGATTTAGTTCCTGCCATGGCTTCCCTTGATGACAGACAAGAAATTCAGTTTCTACACAAAGGAAGAGGATAAAGCAAAATGCATTCGAGTCATTAGGGAAACCAGGGCAGGCATTACCTCCTCAGCTGAATCACAGGTATCACCACAATTTTCAATGCTTCTGCAATCATTAGACTGTTCTCTACTCTAAGGATTATAGAACATCCAAAAGCACAATTATCCACGTTCTCTGTTGCCTTCCTCCCACTCCGACCAAGAGAGAAACATTTTTATCTATTGTCTTCTACAGATTTCTTACTGGACCAAAGAAATGTCTTTGCAGAGGTAGCCTTCTTGTACTTCTCCATGTTGCTAAGTAATTTAAAGCATTACTTGGAAACAGCTAGTTTGATGAAATGACTCTATCCGTTTACGTCACATCCATGCATAGAAAAATGAAGGCTATTCTATGCAGACAACTGGAAAAGCAGAATAATTTAAAGAAAAAAGTAAGCACATCACACATCCACCCAGAGATAAGGATTGTTCAGTGTCTTTGTTCTGTTTCTTTGAAGTGCATTTCCCTTCTTGGGTTGATACACACTGAAAACAAAATTGGAAAAGACTTTTCTCAAACATGCATTAGGCCTGTTCCTCCACCTCCTGTTTACGGACACACTTTCCCACCCTCTGAAATCATCAGTATAGTATTCCATTTATCCATTTCCTTGCTCATCCACTCTGATTTTATCAGCTCCATTTGCTTTTCACATCTAGGTTCTTTCCCAGCTTTCACGCATTTGAAAAATATTAAAACCTGCACCCTGGTGCATAAGCTATGCATCATCTATTTGTGATTCGATCCAGTTCATGAGAAATTCTTGGGCCTGCCATTCCATTCTCATTGGCATGGGGACCTTGAGAACTCTGTCGGCCTTTTGTTTGTAACAAACTTTCCATTTAAATATAACATCCCAACAAAAGGTGCAAAAAGAAGGATATCTCAATGGATTTAAAAAAAACCCTCTTGATTGTGGCTAACCATTATGAAAATCAGAAAATAGGATGTGACTCATATCTCAGAATGTCCCATATCCTGCATGCGTTCTTCTAGTCACCCCGCCCCCAAAGATGAGCAATTTCCTCACTCCTAAGTAAATTATGTTTGTTTGTTTTGGAAATTTTGACCACTGCATCCATCAGTGTGGCCCACTTCACCACTTGGTTCTTCCACTCTGCATTATGTTGGGCCACCTCTGCAGCCATGTTTTCATTTTGAGTGTTGTGTGTCATCCATTGTGAGAGTAGAGCCTGCTTGTCTACCCACTTCACTGATGAGAGCTATTTGGGTGGTCTCTTTTGCTGGGTGCTCGAAGCTGTACTGGGATGATCGTTCTTGTGCGTACCCTCTGGGATGTACAGGAACTAATCGGTTAAGCCTATCCCTGCGAGTGGCCTTGTTGATCATAGTGTGTGTATATGCATATGTGCATATTGTACTGCAGTGTGACCACATCAGTACACGTCCCAGGCAGCAACATTTGACAGGAGAGTCACTCAGCACTCCCAACACTCAGTATTGTCAGTCCCTCTGTCTGATGTTTTAACTATGCCATGGGTGAATTTTATTTTAATTTGTGATATCCTCAATGGCCAATGAAACCAGCGGGTTTTCACATGGTTATTGGCATATTATGTGTTTGTGAAATAGTTGTTCACACATCTTATTTGTTTTTCTGTTAGATTGACTTTCTTCTTATTGGAGCTCTTTATATATTCTGGGTATGAGAAAGATAGATGTAATGCATACCTTTTCTTATACTCTGAAAAAAGGGCCTCTTTGTGGCTTAGCAGAAATTCTTCTGTCTCTGTGTCTCTCTGTGTCTATGTCTCTTTCTCTCTCTCTCTCTGAGTGTGTGTGTGTGTGTGTCTGTCTGTCTGTCTGTCTGTCTGTCTATGTAGATGTTTGGGTATAGAGGCCAGAGGACCTCTGAAGTCATTCCTCAATTACTATCCATCTTTTTAAAACATTTTTGAGATTATAATATAATTGCATTATTTCCCCCTTCCTTTTCTGCCCCCCAAACCCTCCTTGCTAACATTCTAACTCATGGTCTTTTTTACATACATTGTTATTACATGCATTAATGTATATCTAAGTTGTAGAGTCAGGCCCTAATACATTTATAACATAACTCCTGTGCCTAAGGCTCAGGAATCATTGCAGAAGAGGGAAGATTGTGACGGCCAGAGGATTGGGGACTTTTGAGGTGAGGTTGTATCTCCTAGGAATGTCAGAAACTGCACAAATAAAGTCTTACCAACTTGACGGCCTAAGTATGAGCCGAACAAGAACACCACCAATAAACGTGCTAACAGGGACAGAGAATACTCAAGAGACCTCAACCACACAAAGATCTCCACACAGCTAAGGAATGCTGAGAGCAGAAGGAACAGTCTCTGCCCAGGGAAGAAACCACCTTTGTTTTTCAGAAGGCAGGATCCCCCCGCTAGCTTGACGCTCACCATGTAGGCTAGGCCAGTGGACCTCAGGGATCTGCCTGTCTCTGCTTCCCCAGGGCTGGGATTACAAGAATCACACTACCACACTGTGTTTATGGGTTTGTTTGCTTGTTTGTTTTGAATGGATGCTGGGCATGGGACTCAGGTCCCTAAGCTTTGCTGACTGAGTCATCTTCCCAGCTCCTCTGAACAGAAAGTCTTAGTCTAATATGGTCCAGTTTGTTAATCCATTTTTTTTCTGGGTGTGAGTGCTCAGAATCATGAAGATCTTCTCCATGGATGATCCGAGAATTGCTATCCGCATGCTTTTCAGAGCCAGATTAAAGTCTATTGGTTGTTTCTTTGTTGGTATGGTATAAAGTACAGATCAAGACTTGGTGATGACTGTACTACCTACTACCTATGCCCTGAGCAGTTCACCTGTGCATACGTAAAGGTCACATCTTTGCCCAAGTCTGGCACTACCTCAAGTGTCAGGGATTTGCCATCATGGGGATCTCTGGTTTTGGCAGACTGAGCCCTGCAGCTTTGATCTTCACTCTGCTTTATCAAACTGACTTGTGGAAGGACACTTTTGGCTCTTCAAATTTTAGGATGAGTTCTAGAATCACAAAACTACCTGCTAGGATTTTTGATGGGGATTACAGAAAACCTGTTAACGCCTATTTTGAGAGAATGGAACTTACAATATGCAGTTTTCCAGGAATATCTCCCACTCCTGAGTTCCAAGTCCTCTGAGAAGTGAATTTGCACATTTTCCAATTTGGGGAATCCTAAAACCGACTTATTTTAACATAAGGTTGAGCCTTGAGTCTATGTGAAGGAAAACCCATGATAACAACGTCTGTGAGAAATATTTTTTCATCATCAATTTTGCCTACCTCAAGTTTAAGCTAAGCTTTCCTCCCCATCATCCTGAGCTGAGAAGAAGTTTGCTTCGAGTTCATCTTCTCTAGGTTACCCTCCAAAGAGCAGTCATCAAAGCCCATCACTCCAGATTTGTTTTTACTGTGTTGCACTGACTCAAGTCTTGACACAAATTAGAGTCACTGGGGAAGAGGGACCCGAAGTTGATGAATTGCCTCCATCAGATTGGCCTTGGGGAAAATTTGTGTGGCATTTTCTTGATTCATTATTGATGTGGGAGAGCCCAGTCCACTGTGAATGGTACCACCCCTGGGCAAGTGATCCTTAATTATATAATAAAACTAGCTGAACAAGCCGCTGGAAGCAAGCCAGTAAGCAGTATTCCTCCATGGCCTCTCTCTCAGTTACAGCCTCCATGTTTCTTCCTTGAGTTCCTGCCTTAGCTTCCTTTCATAATGGACTGTGATGTAGAAGTATAAGCCAAAGCTAGAATGTATGATAAAACACAGAACATGAAATTTGCCATTTTAAGTGTATAGTTGGTGCCATCATATGTATTTACACGAAACTCTATACTTGGTCAACAATGGTTACCTAGCACCCACCTCCCTCTAAGTTCCTAAGTTCCCCCTGGCAAATACAACAGTTCTACCCACTTTCCTTATTCCTTCAGCTTTTGTGGTTGTTCTGAGCATCTCATGTAACATTGATCCTTTTGTGAATAGCATATTTCTCTTACATGATGCCAGAAAAGTTCTGCTGTGTTGTGTTATGTTGTGAGAATTCCCTTCTATTGAGTGTTGAATAATATTCTATTTTTAACACACACACACATTTATTCTTGCATTAATAAGGCTAGTGTTACATTGACCTTTTGACTGTTGTGCATAATACTGTTATGAGATGGCCCAGAGAAAATCTGCGCCAATTCTTCTATTCTTCTTCTTCATTCAACCAGAAGAGGAACTGGTCCAACTAATAGGAACGGCGTGCTCCGCGTGCTGAGAGATCGTCGTACCACTTTCTACGTCATTTTACTCCCTTCTCGGCAGTCCACAACAGAGCCGGTTTCTCCAGCTCTTCGCCAGCGCCCAGTATTTTTTACATCTAGTTGTTGTTGATGGTCTTCGCCGATTTAAAGCAGCATTCTGTTGTGATATCAGTTTTTGTTTTCTTAATGTCTGGTCAACCTCAGCATCCCTCCCTGTCTTCCTAAGTCGTTTGCATATATTCTTAGGGCAAAGATCTAGTAAACACCTTTGCCCGATTTTTTAGTTGGACGGGTGATTTCTGTGCTGGAGTTATGGTGTCGCATCCTTTGAGATGAACAAATTTAATTAAGCGTGGTGGTGAATGCCTGAAATCCAGCACTCAGGAAGCTGAGGTAGGAAACGGACTGCATTCAACACCTACCTGAGATGAAGGAAGGAAGGAAGGAAGGAAGGAAGGAAGGAGGGAGGGAGGGAGGGAGGGA
>LOEQ01009766.1:0-18910 GCA_001685075.1 Bramus lutescens
AAAAGGCCAAGGCAGTTTCTTTATTAACCAATGAAAGTAACACATAGACAGATGAACCTCCTACATCAGGAGTCTGCTTGTGTGTTCCCGGCTTCCCAGACTTCCAAAATAACCACACAGAAACTGTATTATTTGCAATACTGTTTGGCCAATAGCTTAAGCATATTTCTGGCTAACTCTTACATCCTAAACTAACCCATCTCCATTAATCTGTATCTTGCCACATGGCTGTGGCTTACCAGCAAGTTTCAGCATGTCTGTCTCTGGAAGTGGCTCCATGGCTTCTTACTGACTCTGCCTTCTTTTCCCAGCATTCAGTTTAGTTTTTCCCACATAGCTAAGTTCTACCTTGCTATAGGCCAAAGCAGTTTGTTTATTCATTAACCAATAAAATCAACACATAGACAGAAGGACCTTCCATACCAGAAAGAATGTCTTGGGTTTTCTGTGTCTTCCCATTTTAAATTTCATCCATTTTTAATAGGGTCCATATTTCTTCTGTTGATTTGGGGTTTAATCCTTTGCCTCACAGAACTCTGCCTTCTGGCTCATTTCTTAATGCTGCTGTCCCACATACCGTTTATATTCAGTTCAAAGCATTTTCTTGTTTGTTTTTTTTTTCCTTTGACTATGGAGCTTTTAAATGCCTACATATTTGGGGTTTCCCAGATATGTTTTCTGTTGTTGATGTTTAAACAAATTCTGTTATGGTCAGAGAATGTTCTTTATGTTCTTTCAAATGTCTTAAATGTATTGGTACTTGTTTTATGTTCCAGAATATCATATGTCTTGATCAATGCTACATATTAACTTGAAAGTAGTGTTTACTGGGTAGACTGTTGGTAAATATCAGTTCATGTAAGTTTGGCAATTCAAGTGTTCTGATTTTCTGAAAATGTGCTGATTTTTTTTACACCTGCTTTATTAACCACTGGGAGAGGAATGCAGAAGTTACCAGCTATAGCTGTGGGTTTATCTTTTCATTCTGTTAGTTTTATTTCTTGTATTTTAAAGTTTTGCTGATGTATTTAGAGTTGTACATCTGTCCATTTTCTACCTATAACAGAATACTCAAAGCTTGGGTAGCTTTTAAAAAATATTTATTTAAATGAATAGTTTTGGAAGCTGCAAGTCCAAAGATCATGGTGTTGGCTGTGGTATGGACTCCTTGTCAGTGGTATCATGATGCAGAAATAGCATGGAAGCCAAAAAGTGTGTGGTGTTCCACAAGAGCTATATTATTCCCTTCCTAGGACTACCCTCAATGAATTAAGGTCACCTACCTCTGGGTTCTGCCTCTCACAACACCTACCACATTTTAAGATTGTCACATTGGGTAGAGGACGTATTAAATATTAAACTGATAAGAACAGATACTACACTTGATCTTAGCCAAAAGGATGAGAAGCAATAACTGGACTGAGCTCCCAAGGTCCAAATGAGGAGCAGAAGGAAGGAGATCATGAGCAAGGAAGTCAGGACCACTAGGGGTGTGCCCACCCACTGAGACAATGGGGCCTATCTATGGGAGATCACCAAGGCCAGCTGGACTGGGACTGATGGAGCATGTGATCAATCNAGGGCAGGGAACCCTGACTGCTCTTTGGACTGGAAAAGGAGGGGAAGGGGGAGGAGGGTAGGGGGAGGGAATTGGGAGGAGGTGGAAAGTTTTAATAATAATGATAATAATAATAATAATAAATTTAAAAAAAAGATTGTCACATTGGGAACTGAACTTTCAACATACAAACCCATGGAATGCACACTCAAACCATAGATGTCAGATCTTCTTGACAAATTGCTAACTTCATTGTTATGAAATATCTGTCTTTGTCTTAGATGATCTTATTCTAAAATTTGTATCTAGTTTTATGATATCACCTACCCAGGAGACCCCAGATGTAATTTGGGCCTTACTATTTATTTCATCATTTTATCTGAATAAGAATAGCAACCTTTTTTTTCTGAAAAGGACAAGGTAAAAATATGTCATGCTTTCCAGGTCATGTGACCTTTAACAGCAGCTCACCTCCCCCATCATACCATAGAGGGATCCAGAGGTAATTCCTATAAACCTTATTTACTCCTGGAGAGGTGGTTCAGTGAGTAAAGCATTTGCCGTGCAAGCCTGAAGACCTTAGTTCAAATCTTTAGAGTTCACATAGAAGCTGGAAGCAGGGTCTGAACATCCAAGACTCCTACTGCACGGTGAGAGGCAGAGACAGGAGAATCCTCTGGAAGATTGTATCCCAGATAGTCTGGCATACGCAGTAGAAAAAAGAGACCACATTTAAACAAGGTAGAAGTAGAAGACCAACACCCGCAGTTGTCTTCTGACCTCTGTGTATGCACTGCAACATAGGTATAGATGTTCACACACAGTTATTAAAATAAAGAGGAAAACATAAAACTCTTTATTTTCAGAAATAGGCTCTGATCTGGCTTAGGACTATGAATCACCGTTGACTGGAATCTGCTATGCTCATGTTAGCTTCATAAAGTCATTAAAAATATTTTGGATATCTTCATTTAGAAATTTTGTTTCCTTAAACATCTTCTATTTCCTTTGTACTCTATGGTTTTCTTTAAATTATTGAATAAAATTTTATCAGCTGGTTTTAGATCTTTATTTATCTCATCATTGCAGATCTGTTTTTAGTAAACAAAACAACAACAAAAACTGAAAGAAAAAAACTGCTATTTCTCCTACGTCTCTTTTCATGGTAATTCTAATAATTTTCGTGTGTATGTTGGGCATTGTGAATATCATAGTTGAACCTCTGAGGCTCCCTTTAAAGAATGTGGGTAGCATTGTGTTGGCAGTTAATATCCATACTTGACAGTTATAGTGACAGCACTTCCTGCTTTTCATCTTTGTTAAGGGTCTCTAGGGCCTAGAAGATAACAACTTCTGGCCTTAGGTTGTTGGAAGGAGTCCTTCCCACTTTGAGGCTTTGACCTGGTTATAAGGTTACTTTTTGCATAACTTCATGGAATTCTAACCTCACACCCTTGGCTTAGTTCTCAACAAGGACTAAAGGAATGCTTGAGTTCTTTTTCATATAATGTCTACTGACCTCAGACTCGCTGGATTCCAGTCCACTTCCTCAATTCAGTGAGACCTTGGCATTCTGCTTGGAGTGTCTCATCTCTGCTCCATGTTCCAGCATGTACCTCAGACAGAAAGGCTGCAATTATGAGATATTCCTTGGTGTGAGAGATTTGCCTTCTCTTGGAGATTAGTTCTCTGGTCTACTATTAAGTAGATTTACTCTCTAGTGTTAAGTATTTGAAAGCAATCTCCCACCACACCCCTTTTCTTCCAATATTTTAGCTTTTTAATTGTTTAAGGTAGCAGGGTAAACTTGGTCCTTTTTATTCATCATGGTCAGATGTCAAAATCAGATATCCCCTTTTGTGGCAGGGATTGATCAGGATTAGAAGACACCTCAAGTTTGACTTTTGTTAAGACCATGGTTAATAGGTTATAGAACTAAGAAGACACCTTGCTTCTGCAGACAGAATGTTACTGGATTCCTTTGATGCATCTAATCCCAAATAAATGAACTTAAGCTTGTGAATTAAACTGCAGTGTAAACTACTTACAAGTTCCAGGAAAGAGCCATTAGGACTTTTCTATCCTTTTCTATGCTTTGCATCAAATTCTTAACAGTGAAGTTTCATTTCTCCTTTGACCTAGAAGAAATTGGCCTTGTCCACAACTCACCAAACTTTATTATCTCTTTCTTTCTCCTTCATCCCCCACTCCTCATCTCCTAACAAAGAGAGTGGAAAAAGCCCAGGACCTGAATAAGAAGCTGGATGTTTTAATTCTGAGTCCACATTTGACTCTTGTTCATTTACTCTAAGATATGCATGTCCTCAGTATCTCATTCCTATCCCCTACTTGTCCTTAGTACAGCTAGCTACCTGTTGATGTCCACAGATTCAAATAAGGCTGCATGAGAGAGGCCTTTGCAAATGTCAGTAGGGTAGTTTTGAGGTCACTGTGAATTTCTTCAAGAATTGATAACCCAACAGTTGAAGCAACTTCTGATCGACAAAAACTCCTGCAAAAACCTCTCAGCATTTGTGTGGACTAGGAGAAGTCACTTTTCTTTTTCCTGATAGTTTTCCTTACACTGTAGTGTTAAAAGGTTTCCCATACTTTTTGCTAGAGCTGGGCTACTGAATCTCAATCTTGGCCACATAATAATTTGAACAGCCAAAAATTTCCAAAATTATTAACCACAATGGGATTTGCATAATGAATGAGCGGCTAATAAGAAGCAGATCAACTTTCTGAGAAGACAAGACAGAGGGTAGAGGGCAGACACTACCCCGAGGAAAGAACTAGAATGCTGCAGAAGTGTATCCACCAGGGCCAAAGGCGGGAGCTTGTTGCACAGGTCTTGGCTATGGTCCACTGACTGACAAAGAAGTTGCTGAGGTATCCTACAGATGATGGAATCGCCACTCTGGGTCTGTGCTGGTGAACTTGCTCAAACTTTACCCCTTTCAAATCTACCTGCAACTCACCCCATGAAGCACCAGGGAAAGCTGCTCGTGGGAGCTGTCTCTCTGAAGACACTGTGTAGAACATGCCCAGGTAAGAGGGCAAGGATGCTGGGGAGAGTGTTGGGTGTTGCCTCGTGCCAGAGAAGCCACATGTGTTCAGGAGCTTCCTGGGCAAGCAGGCTGGGATCAAGAAATGATACCTTCTCATCTGGCAGTTTCTTTCCAGCATCCTCTGTTGGCAAAGCTTAACACTGTGCCAGTTGGCACAGGAAGTATCTAAAAGGTCTAGATACATCTTTATAGAAGCGGCCAGGTGGGTGATGTGGAGTCAAGGGGCAGTTGATCAATAGCTGGCACTTGTTCCCTCTCTTGGTTACTCAGCTTCTGACTGTATTCCCTTTGTACACATTTGAACTATACAACACCATAAGTATTGTGACCCACCAAAGCGGAGCTGACTTTATTACCAACAAAGATATTCATGCCATTCTTGCAAATGAGGATGCACACAGTTCCAAGAGCTACTGGATTTCTCTTTGACTGTTATCACATCTTCAAATTTAGTCATAGCACTATTGAGTATCTGTTACCTAAACACTAAGTTATACTTCAATAAGTTAACTGAGTTGATTTTCCAGCAACTTGCATATAAGACCAAAATGAAGAGAGGAGAAAAGATATTAACATAGACAAATAAAACTGCATATATAAAAATAAATAAGCAAGTTGCTGTAATTCTCATTTCTACAATTAGTTACAATACGATAGTAGACCTCTCTAGCTTTCTTTCCACTACATTTTGGATTTGCCCTGGTCTTGATCACACCATCATTCTCCCTCTGTCCCTCCTTCTCCCCTATACTTACTCCTTCCTTTCTTTCCTCAGTCTGAGTATGTTATTCTGACCACCCTTCATCTCCTGGGCTTACACAATTCCCCTACCTCAGTCTCAGAGTAGCTGAGAGTGTGGGACTGCCACAGCATCCTCCCTGGTTTGGGGTGCAATGGTTTCACATTAACTTCTACTATATTGCATGGAAACATGAAGGGGTCCTAGAGAATCAGCTGGGTTCAAGAAATTCCCTGCTCACTCCCGTTATGTGGAAGCAGTTTCCCCGTGCTGAGAATTAGCACTGGAGCCAGGAGATTACTCCTTCCACCTGTTGTGTTGGTTCAGCGGCATCAAGGGACCAAGATGTGTGAGTGAGAACCCCATGTACAATCTGCATGGAAGCAAGGCTTGTATGTCCTTTTCGAATCATCTCTCCCATCCCTCAGTATTCTTTATGGAGGGGATAACCAGAAGTCCCGTGGCTAACTAACTTGGTAACTCCTGTAGGTGGAATTTTTCTTCGGGACCATGATCAGCTCTGTTCTGTTAGTTGCTTCCCAAATAACCACTCAGAGACTTATTATTATAAATGCTCAGCTGATAGCTCAGGCTTATTAATAACTAGCTCTTACAACTTAAATTAACCCATTTCTATCAATCGGTGAGCTACCCTGAGACTTGAGGCTTTAAACTCTCCTGCATGTCCTGCTTTCTTTCCATCTGACTCTGCCCTTCTTCTTCCCAGGATTCTCTCTGCCCTGAAAATCCTGCCTAGCTATCCACCAACCAGTTTTTTTTTATTGACAATGAGAGCAACACATACTTACACTGTACAAAGATTGTTTCAAAGCAAACTCTGAGCCGCTAGTCATGTTTTCCGAATCACGATGATCTTTTCAAGATACCAGCTTTTGTGATCTAGTCTGACTTGATACATTGAAGAAGACCCCTCACAGCATCATGCTGCCCAGCAGAGGTAACTCAGCCTCAGTTGTACTTATAGAGAACAGGTTGAAATGGAGACATGAGAGGCTGCCAAGTGCCGAGGCTGCCCAGGTGCTGCCCATGCTGTTGCTAGCATGGGGCTCTCCTCAGATGCACCTAGGCTGGCTGGGCATTGCAGGGCCACTTCACTTGTGGAGACAACCTAGAGATTCTTGATGGTGTGCCGAATGCTGTTCAGGAGCTGCATGTGCTACCATTTTTACTGGGGTTCAGAGACAGTTGAACAACTTACTGGCCCTCGGCTGCTTGGAAGGCCACAGTATGACATTTACAATTCTTGTGATGCTGTAGTCCCACCTGCTTTCCTCAGCTCACCCCTCACTACCACAGTCTTCCAGCACTCACAGCAGCCTCCCCTAGGCCCTCTGAAACCAACCCCTTTTGGCTCTTCCCAGAGCTACTCTCTCCTGCTATTCTTCCTTGGTATACAGTGGTAGGTCCTGGGCTTCTCCACAGGCCTGCACATAGTCTCTGCTGGGAGCTAATCCTTGTCTACATAAACTCCAGCACCAGGATCGTTCCTGTTTCCAGTATGAGTACAGAAGCCTTTCCTATTCCCTGCACAGAAGGAAGCTGAGTTAGTTTTCTTATCTTTTTATGTCTTCTCTCTGGCCCTCATAAGGCTACCAGTCAGAATTAGAAATACTTTCTGGAACATTCTCCATTCTCTTTCCTTTGTTTTTCTATAAAGGTCACTGTTTAGATGTTTTTCTTTAGATAAGCATGCAAACGTCTGAGAAGTATTGGAGACATTGGGGACTGTAAGGGGCTGGAAGTCACAGCCAACCAGCCCTGTTACAGAGATGTGTGTTTACCATGATGTGCTCAGGGTGGGCTGAGCTGGAGAGGCATTGTGACAACCATGGTCATCACTTCACAGATAACTAGGCCCATATACCCAGTCTCTGAAGAGGGTATCCTTCCCCACCCCAGCCAGGATCTCCCTGACTCATATCTCTACCTCTGGCCCTTGGGCCCTGCTTAGGGGCAGCTGAAGAGTTGGCATTTGTCTGACCCAGGTGTCAGAGTACACAGCTGCTTCCTTTGATCCATCTTTATAGTAAGGGTGAAGAATGTGGGGAAGGTACAGAAGACACAGACCCTTCCTTCTAGGAGTTTGTGATTCACTGCAGGGAGAAGGCGCGTGTGTCTTTGCGTATCTTTGTTTCGTTGTTGTGGGTTGTTTGATGTTTAAGTTATGCTGTGCTATGGTTTGGTAATGTGATAGTCGACTAGCCACAGCAGATGTTTCTGATGTTTCTACCCATGGCATGGCAGCGATGATGGAAAGAGAAGAACAATCGAGATAGTTGTCCATTGTTGTAGGTGAGATAACGGATGGCTTTGAAAAGTTGAGATGAGAAGCAAGTTCATGCCGAAGGACCTGTGACAACTCTGGAAAGGCCTTTGCTTCTCTCCATCTCAAAGGAGTCCAGATTCTGAGAGGTGGCGTGGGGCCAGGACAGATACCAAATCCGTGGCCTCTCCATGGCAGTATATGCAGAGTGGTCTGGAGCAAAGAGAGACCTTTTTGGTGAGGGTGTTGAGCTCTTTGTTGTACTGACCTGCAATTCTGGTTTCTCTTTTAAAGAAACATTGGGCGGTTCTTTGAAAGGTGCTAGGAACTTTCCACATTAGGAGAGGTCTGCAGGTAAAGCAGGCAGAGATTAGAAGAGGAGGAAATGCTTCCATCCTCAAGGGCAACTGTAAGTCCAAGAATGAACATAAGCTACAATAAGTTTCTGGACATCCATATAAATGTCCCCTGGTGCAGCTGCTGTAGCTCCTGAGGTCCCAGCAGGAGACCTACCCCGGCTTTTTCCACACACTCACTGAAAACCCAGAAGTAAGCTAGTGAGCGCTCATGAAGAGACTCGGAGGGGCCCAGCCCTTTGGTTTCCTGATGCTGAGCCTGAGGCTAGACACAGGGTGACAGGCTGCACTCAAGAAGCTGCCTTGCCAGTGCCTCTATGAGGAGCCATGCAGACCAGAATGTTGTGAGGAAGACACAGGCATCAGACATGAGCTGAGACTTGTGAGGCAAGATGCAGGGAGCCAGAACCCTGGAGACTGATACAGTCAGGTCAGCAAAGATACAGGGAGCCAGAACCCTGGAGACTGACACAGTCAGGTCAGCAAAGAAAGACTAGCACTCTCCAAAGATGTGGTTGAAAAAGTGAATGAATAAGCAAGTCACCATCTGGGAGGAAATATCTGTAAGGCACTTAGCTTTCTACGTTTGTGTCCAGGATATATAAAACAGCCACACAACCCAATCATGCAAGGCAAATTTTCCACTTCATGAATAGGTAAAAGAATTAAATGTTTTTAATACATGCAACAAAGGGCCAAGAAGATCATGAAGAGATCTTCCCACTGTTGTCGTCAGGAAAATGCTAATTAAAATTGTAGTGATAGATTATTACATCTCCATACAGTGACTGAAATGAAAAAAAAAGGCCATCCAGATTTATTCAAGGATTTGAAGGTTCTGACCTACGCATGGAGCTTTGGTGGCGCTCCACAGAGGAGCGGATTCAATAATGGAGGGATTTCGGGCAGCTCCTTTAGACTCAGCACCAGTTCTTATTTTGTCTCTGTTGTTGTGCTAAGATAGTCTGAGAAATGCACCTTAGAGAAAGAAGAGCTTCGGGATGTGCAGTCCCGGGCCACAGTCCGTCATGCTGGAGAGCTGAGGAAGGACACGGAACCCTATCTGCAGTCAAGAACAGAGAGTAATCATGTAGATCCATGCTTGCTTTCTCTCAGGTAGCTCTTACATTGTTCAGGTCCCCTATCGTAGGGAATAGTGCTGCCTACAAGCGCTTGGGTCTTCCCAAGTCAGTTAATAATCAAAGCAATCCCTTACAGACTTTCCCACATTCCAGCTCAGCGCAGCCTGAGCTAGGTAATTCCTTATTACCGTTCTCTTTCCCATTGAGTCTAGGTTGTGTCAAGTTGACAGTTAATACCAAGAAGCATTTCATTCCTCAGTATTGATCCAAAAGAAGTGAAAACCTGTATCCACAGAAAGATTTATTCACAAATTGTGACAGTCGTCATAATAGGCTAAAACTTGAAATAGTGTGGATGCTTATCAGGAGGGCAGGGATAAACAAACCATTAGTATATTTATACCATGGACCCATACTCAGCAGTGAAAAGCTCTTGCGTGTGGAATGGTGTGCTGTGTGAAAGATAGCTTTCTAAGTAAGCAATGCATTCTGAATCCATTAAATGGCAAAAAAGATTAATTCATTTCTTGATACATGAATTATTCTTTAGCAAGCCCATTAAATACAAATTAAACTCTAGATAGTAATATTAATCAATCCTCTCTCCCTCCCTCTTTTCCTCCCTCCCTCTCTTCCTTCTCTCCCTCCCTCCTTCCCTCCCTTTCTCTCCCTCCCTCCCTCTTATGTTTTCAACAGTCTTGATTAGTAGCCCTAGCTGTGCTCGACAATCTTCCTGCCTTGGCTTTTCTCTAGCCTCAGCAGTGCTCCTGCCTCAGCTTCCAAAGTGTGAGATTTCAGGCATTTGCCACCCTGTGCTGCGGCACGTGAACTGTTTAGTGGAGAAATTACAGATGGGCCTGTGCCTTGCTCTCAAGTATATCTGAAAGGGAGATGTGTTGCTAGGTCAATTCAGGGATAGGTAAATATATCATAAAGCAGTTATGGCAGAATTGTTACCAGAATTGGTGGAGACATGTGACCATCCAACTCTAAAATCCTCTCAACTGCTCCTCCTGAAAACATTTACAGTCAGTGCTGAAATACCAGGTGAGTGCCCATTGCCGTTCACAGGGGGTGGGGGAGATAATTGCGGTTATTATTCTTTCTTACCCAGCAGCATTGGGCTCATCTTCCAAGTTTCATTAAAACCCATGGAGTCTCTGCAACAGAGTTGACTTACCAAATATGGAAAAAAATTCTTCTGACCCCTCCAACGCATTCCTGCCAACTAAATGAATTCCTTGGAGTTCAACTTCCTATCACAGCTGGGATTCGATCCCACTTCCCTACTTCTTAAATGCAGTTGTGGTGAATGTAGAGTGCTCGGAATAGGTTTGTAATGGGGTTTTTCTCTGTGCCGTCCTCTGTACAATAAAGAACCAACAAATGGAGAAGGTTGGAAAATTTTGTGTGTTTGTGTGTGTGTGTGTGCATGCAGCACTCAGTACATAGTTGTTAATATACCCAGCGACCAAAACAGTTGCCTTTCAAGGAAGGTTTCAGCAAAGGTGGCCTGCTGTCTTTTCCTGCAGATGAAAGCCACCCATTCACAAGGCAGTGGTAGTGCCGTTCATGTGAACTCTGAGGGTTTTGGACAAGAATGTTGGCTGGGTTGTTCCACTTAGCATCAGGTAACCTTTGAGTGTGGAAGGAAACATTCTTAAGGCCACAGAAGACTGGAGTGAGCTGAGGACAGAGATTAGATCGATACTCATTCCTTCTTTCTTTTCTTGGAATGAAGTCACAACAGCATCGCTCTCATTTTTAATTGCCACGAAGCTCATTCTTAACCGATGTACTCAGTGATAAGTACAAGAAAGGAGAAGTAAAGGAGGTCGAGCACATTGGCCTGCTTGCCCTTGTGTGCTCATGGAAATAAGGAGTTTGCTCTGCTCTCTCCCCTCCTAACACTTAAACCTTGTTCAATATGGTGGTTTGCAAGTTTGTTTGTTTTTTTTTTAACTGTCCTTCCTCCTGCCATCCCAAGCTCAACTGTAACCATCCATCTGGGAGGTGTGTTCTAGTGTTGACCTCCTGTGCTGGGGTGCTTCGCTTGGGAAGTACCCACAGGAGCATCCCGATGCAACCATGCACAGGAGCATCCAACCATGCAAGCCCTCAGCATGCTTGTTGTTAGATCACACATTCCTCAGCCGAGGAGTGATGGCCTTAGCAGGAGATTAGAAACAGGATTTCTATGAGGGTCAATGGGTTCCTTAATGGATACATATGGGATGGACTTTTGCAAGCGATGCTTCAGGATTGTAGTGTGTGTTTGTTAAAAGATGTCCTATTGGGGTACATAGAAAACAAACTGGAAGCACCCCTAAATGTGCTTCTAGACTAGGGGTGCTAGAATCTGATAGATGTTTCTGTTTTTATAAAGCGAAGGGAGGAACAGGGAGAGAGCAGATGAGCGCTGTGGAGTTTGTCCACCATTCTCTTCCTGGAGTCTGTGAGCCCCTGACCCACATCCCAACCCACGGCCTCAAGACCTTTCTGATTGTTTAAAGAGTCAAGCATGGGTAACAGGATGCTAAACGTTGTGGTCCAGAGATGGTAGAGATCAGTGCCTAGACTCTCAGGACTGCCTTCAGCTGCCTTCTTGGCCGATGATGTTGGACAATTCTCTTCCTTCAAAGCTTTGGCTTCCCCTCCATGCTTTACTAGTCAAATGTTGGGGTTCTCTGTAGAAATCCCTAAAGAGAGTCAATCTGTGTGGGGCAAGAAGGAAATCCGATTCAGTACAGCTCAGTAGCTGGGGTTGGTTCAGACTTCTAGAGTCTGATGCCGGACAGTTTATTTTAGGTGTATTTGGGTACAGTACAGTTTAGAAAGAAGCTTCCTGGTGGAATCCAATCCCATGTGCACAAGGAGGCATAATTACATCAAAACTTTCTCAAAGTAACCGTTGCTTCTTCCATGCACATGGGTTCTAGAGATAGGCTACCTGTGATATCTTAAGGGCTGGGGGAGGGGTTCCGGTGTGGTCTCTGTCATACAGCACAGAGATTGTCAGTTTGTAAAGTGCATGTGACATCTCCCCTAAGGATGGATTCTAACGCCTGAGAAAAATGCTCAAGACAAAGCTCTAAGAGGAGGAGTCTGGGATAAACATGATAGTCTGAGGCATTTGGGTGGCAGCTGGCCCTACAGATAGCACAGATCACCAGTTTAGTACCACATCCCAGGGTCTCCATCTCTTCCATTGAAGGCAACCCTGTGTGCTTAGCATCCTGCTCTTCCTAGCGCTTCTCTGTGAGCATAAGGACCTTCTGCTCTCTACAGCTGAAGAGCCACACATTCTAGCACAGAAGAGTGCAGTTTGCAGTCTCTGCTCTCACCTATGGTACTTAGGATCTCCTTGTCCCCTTTATATCTATACCCGAGCCAGAATAGATCTTCCTGGTTATTTTTGATTATGGCCATGTCCGTGTCATAATCCCTGTCTTGGAGGTAAGCAGTGTGGCATCATCCCTGTCCCATATGCCACAGCTCGGGCATCCTCCATTTTTGAAGAAGGGAAAGAGGAAGAACAATTGTAGGCCTTTATACTTGATGAGACACTACTCCAGTATCTTTTCCTGGTTGGATTTGTAGCAGCTTCTCCAG
Source organism: Bramus lutescens (assembly GCA_001685075.1). Taxonomy (NCBI): domain Eukaryota; kingdom Metazoa; phylum Chordata; class Mammalia; order Rodentia; family Cricetidae; genus Bramus; species Bramus lutescens. Next base: position 12,703 of record LOEQ01009766.1, read on the forward strand.
ATAAAACTGGCCAGGTGCCTACATACTCCATCTGACAGATGCCCACAGGCAGATTCCCTGTGGGATCTGTAGAGGCCACCCTACTAAACAGGTCTTGACAGGGACATGTGGCTCTAGTCAGCCATTCTGGTTTCTTCTTCCCAGCCTATGGTTTCTGGTGTGACCTTGCATAGCAGCCAAGCCCCCTTGGGTGAGATCCCAGAAAGAGTTCGGATCGAGCTACCCTGTGTGGCTCACTTGGCTCGTCCTATGCTCAAAGGAAGCCCGTGAGCCCTGCCAGACCACAGGGAGGCATGACGACTGTCCTTCTAAGGCCAGCAGAGGATCATTTCAGGAATCTGCCAAAGCCAACAGTGCTCAGAGGGTGGGGTGCTAGCTGCTTCTTGGAAACAGGATTGGCTATCCTTGATTCTGTTAAGTCCTTGGTATTGAGTTCTAGGAAGGGAAGCTTCCTTTTGTCGTCTTTGCTCCTCCCCTGGGCTGCAGACATAATTGTATCCTATCTGGGATAGGAAGGTGGAGTGGAGAAGGCTCAGAGTTATGGAACCCACTTGTTGCTTTCCTGCACACTGAGGTATTTGGAGCCTCTTCCTTTCAGTAGAGAAGCCTGTCCCACTGGTACCAGAGCGCCTGGAAGCACCTCGTTACTTTTTAAGTAAAGCAAAGGATTCCATCATGACCCATGCTGCCATGCTTGTACATGTGAATAAGCCCAAGCATCAGGAATACAAGCTTCACCCTTTGGGGTGGTGTGTTGTGGGTTTTGGTACTTTTTCTGTGATGGTATCCTTTGTTAAAGCCTGAGGGGAAATTCTTATAAAAGAATGGATGTGTAAAGCCACTAGAGCCATCCTGTCCCCCAAATCTTCCAGTCAACACATGCTGTTCTGGACCTGCTGTATGCTGAATTTAGGGAATATGTGCTCACCATTTTTTTAAAGGTGAATGTTATGGCTTTTAAAGTATTTTGCAAAAACATTTTGACTCATTTTTATAGTGGCTGTGCGATTTTTTTATAGTCTTGTAGGAGCTTTGGTTAATGTAGAGTAAAAACTGAAAGCTTTTTTGGGAATAATGAAGAATCAGGACCTTCAAGGTCTTAAAAAATAAAATATTCCCTATGTAGCGGTTCCTTTTTTGCCTGAAATTCTAAATTGTAGTGTCTCCCTCCAAAGCAAGCTGGACACTGTGGTGCTGGCCATGAGGGCTTTTGAAACCCACTGTCACTGAGGTTCCAGCACCATTTGTATCCCCAGGAAGCAGGCAGGGAAAGGCTGTCAGGGCCTGTTTGTAGAAACATGTGCAGTGACATTCATTAGTGTTTTACACATAGCCTAGCTATTAAGCAGAAACATGACGCCATTCATCTTGGAGAAGCAACTGGAGTTAGATAACCAGCTTCATCTCTTTCTGGCAAAAGAAAGCTGAAAGTGGTCTGTCTCCTGGGTACTGCTGGTCCAGACCTGGTCAACAAGGAATAGAGATGCCTTCTGCTTTGTGTACCCAGCAGTTTCTGTCCCCACTATTTGGCTCTGTGGCCATGAACCAAAGCATCCATAGTTAATACCCAAATGAGGTGGCTCTGTATAGTAAGACTTCATTTACGAAGGCAGCCTGGCAGATCAGGAGGTGTGACTCACTCTGGTCTAGGGAGAAGTGCCAGTTTTGAGCTGTCACTGGCAGTGTAGCTCAGGAAGCTCGTTCTTCTTGTCCACCTGCCTCCACATCTCCTCATCTCTCCAGCTCTTGTTGATGAGGCCCTGAGAGTAGACATACATCCCTCCACATACATATACCTTTACGTGAAGACACACACACACACACACACACACGTTCATACACATATGCTCACACACACACACATCACTCTCACGTACCCATTACAAATAAGTAATTGTACTCAGGCATGGTGGTACATGCCTGTAATCCCAACATTTAGGTGGTTGGGCGGGAGGATCAGGAGTTTAAGGCCAGCTACAGCTACATATTACATGGAAGGCCAGCCTGGGCTACCTGAGACCTTATTTTAAAAGGTGGGTGGGGTAAGTGGAGAGATGACTCAGTAGTTAAGAGCATCTGTTATTCTTGCAGAGAACCTAGGTTCAGTTTCCAGCACCCACATGGCAGCTCTCAGCCATCCATAGCCCCAGTTCCAGGAGCTCTGATGCCCTCTTCTGACCTCTGTGGGCTCTGGGCACACACAAGGTGCACGTATATACATACAGGCAGAATACTCAAACACATAAAATAAACAAATCTAAACAAACGAAGAAAAGGATGCTGTTGTAGTGGGGGTGATAGCAATGCAGGGCTTTACATAAACATTCACTCCACTTAACTCCCAGCAGACGCTCAGGGTTTGCATACCTTGCATGGGATAAATGGAAGACTCCTTGTTGATTTAAGTGAAGTTGTCACATTAAGGGCAGCACTGAGCACCAGGGTGATTGCTTTGGGGGAATTCTAGCGGATTGCCAATTTCTGCCAGAAGTTGCCCGGGTCTTCTAAGTGCTACTGCTCAGATGTTTCTCTGTTGCTCTCTCTCCCACTTAAGCTCGAGCACGTTCTCCCCCCCCACCCCGTCCCCCGCACACACAATGCCGCAGACACTGTCTCTGTGCAGCGCACATGCATGCAGCGCAGTTCCCTCTCTTATGACACACTAAGAGGACAGAGGCATGCACAGAGCATATGATTTTGGATAGGTTGCTACCTCAAGCCCAAGTGTATATGCAGCGGCAGTTGACACTTATTCCTCCAGTGTGTTCCAAAGGTAATGGGAGAGCCGTGTGATATTTATTGAGTTCTTATTGCGCTGATGACTGCGTGTCTCTGTTTATTATCAGTTCCTGAGACAAACTCCTGGCAGTGCAGTCCTGGAGCTCAGTAGGCACCAGAAGGCAGAGGAACCCTGGTTGGATTCTCTGACTCTCATTGCGCTTGTCTTTGTTTTTGACCCTCTCAGCTTGGTTCCCCAGGAAAGTCAGCTAAGAGACTTGTTTAAAACACATGAATGCATCTTAAAGAGTCTATTAATCTGAGTGTGACTGGACATTGGTCTGCTTGTCTTCTGAAGTGGGCCACAGGCTGTGTTCGTTCTTTGTCTTTGTTGGTCAGCCTGCCCATTTTCTCCGATAAATGACACCTACAACATAAATCTACTTCCCAGTTGATACAGTAAGGAGCTGGGTGCACAAAATTTGTGTCAGGTCAAGTCAGACCAAGTTCCATCATGGAATGGGGATTTGAGCACAGGATCCCACCGCTAGCCATCAAACCATGGACAATTGGGAGCTGCTCGGAGAACAAGGCAGTTTTCTCTAAGAGTGGAGCCCCTGGGAAGGTGACTGCATGCCAGTGGGAGATCACACATCCAAAAATATTTGGGCAGCACAAATTCATCTTCTAAAAAAAGAGAGTGAGAGGGGGACATAGGGAGTGGATAGGGAAGTGGATCGGGGACATAGAGGAGTGGATGGGGTGGATAGGGAAGTGGATGGGGACATAGAGGAGTGGATAGGAAGGTGGATGGGGGATAGGTTGGTGGATCTGGGGAGAGTTGGGGAGCAGAGAGCAATATGATCAATGACGCTATGCGAAATTTTCAAAGAACTAACTTATTTTTTGAAAGAATGAGAAGCCAGGTGTGCTTGAGCACACCTGTAACCTTAGAAAGCTGGGTGTAATGCTTCTGTGTTTGTGGTACGAGGAGGCAGGGGATTTAGCATTCAAGGCTATCCATCGTAGCTGCATTGCCAGTTTGTGAGAAGTCTAGGCCACCCAAGGATCCCATTTCAACAAACAAACAAACAAACAAACAAACAAACAAACATAACTTAAAGACTAGAAGAAAGCAGACCAATTCTAAGAGTTTATGATTTCTCTCTTTTGCTGTTGTCTCAACTATATCTGGCTCAACACTAATAAAAAGATATATCAACATTCCTTCTCAGGATTCTGGAAGGGTTCTGCATCGTTTTCATGAAAGCAACAGCTCTTTTGGTTTTGTTTTATACTCATATTTCATCACAATTACATTATGTGGCTACAATAACAAACCAAGTAACAAGCTTTGGAACAAATAGAGCCAATTTATAGTAAGCATCCATTTCAAGTGTTGGGAATAAAAGATGTGCAACTTTCTAGAACTTAAAGGAACCCTCTTAGGGTCTGCATGTTTTGGGCATCAGCCACTGTATTTTAGCCGGTGGAACAAAGAATACCAGTTCAGTCATGTAGCTTCAAAGGAGCCAATGTAGAAACCTACTAAACTGCTAGCTTGAACTCTAGTGTCATGAGAGCCTCCGCTGACTGTGCATTCTGTGCCTTGGGCATTGCACACCCATGACTAGAAAACCCAGAGCCAGAAGGGAAAGTCTCCGTAGCCAGACCAAATGGGAATCTTACATCTAACTTATCTGACTCCAGTTGCATTGTGCTACAGATTAAGAAAGTACCAACAGGAAGTCATCCTATGGCATTTCAGCTGGCTTCATCTCCGCTGGCTTCATCAGGCTTCATGTCTGCTGTCTGAAAGCCACAACACACTGCTCCAATTACAGCTCTTTAGAGCTGCTATCAGAACCCACCCACCTGCTGTGTGGTCAGGATTGTCTTCTGCCGTCCCACTATCTTCCACTGGACTCTATCTGGGTTGTAAAACAAACAAAACTATTCTTAAAAAACAAGCCAAACGTTATAGCCAAACCATTTATTCTGTATTTGGGTTTTTTTCATTTTTTTATTATTATTATTAAAAATTTCCACCTCCTCCCAATTCCCCCCCCTCCNTTAAATTCAGCATTAAGTTAATATTCATAATGGGTTTACTATAATCAAGAATTGGTAAAAGTTCCTTTTGTGCAGAATGGCATATGCACACTCGTAGGTATTGATTCACTTAACATGTACAGTCAAGATATAAAAAGTAAATATAACAAGAGGAAAAATTTAAGGCCACTGTAACATACAACAATAGCTTGGTACTTTTTTATTTTCAGTTGCATTTGATTCTTAAGATATTTGCGCTTTTATTTATAATTTAAATTTCTACTCATATTAGGCATTGCATGGGTTTTACACATTCTGTTTATAACAGATAGCAACTTTCTTACTTTGGCCATACATTTATAAGCACTCACAAAGTTTTATGTGTTGCACAGCATTAACCTGGTATCTTCTTTTGAAGTTTGTTACCCCACCACAGTGTTAAGTTGGCTACACTCTTCTCCATATTCGTCCAAGTCCATAATGCTTTGCTCTAGGTCATTGGCACAAGCAACCATGAAAAGGGTCCTTCTGAAATCTTGAAGTAAATAAAATTGCCATCAATTAAATTGTTTCTTTCAAGTACTTACTCAGGGGTTAACAGTCTGTATAATTGACTGCTTAGGGTCTAGCACATTCAGAAAAACTATTAAATACATAGGTGGCCACCACTCAAACGGAAGACAAAACTCTTACGATAAATTCTGTCCTACATGTGTTTGAAAACGTTACCATGTACTTGTTTTGGTTTTAAATGAAAACAGCACGTTCAATCAATTCTGAAGAAGAAACCACATGTACAATACAAACCCAATGCTTGAGTCTTACAATGTTCCTCCTCTCATTCAGGAAATTCACCAATTACCACTTTTTTTTAATCCCTCTTTCTCCAACTCACTAAACTTTCTGAACAATAAATGGAAGTTAGAATAGGTCAGAGTGCATTAGCTTCAATTTCAGTAGAGGAGATGCTCAGGATCAGGAAGAGGAATGCAGGGAGCCGACACTCTCACCAAAATCTCTCAGAAGGTGGAGTGTGGAAACTTTAAAACTGAAGACTGAAATGTGTGTTTATTTTTATATCTGGCAGTGCCAAGAAATGGATCATGATTCTAAAATGAAGTTCGCTATTTTGTGCCCTAAGTGGAAGAAAATGAACTTTTTTTTGGTTATTTCTACTTCCACATATAACTTGAGTAATTCAACAGCATTTACTAGAGTTCAATTGAGCTTGTTTTGCCTTTTAGACCTTAGCCTGGGAGAAGATAAAGATATGCTTGCAATGCTTACACTGGAATGATTCCAACAACTAAGAACAACTAAGCAAGTGCTGAGAAAGGACTCATAGACAGGGCAAACACATTTGCACACACTGACAAGCTCTCCATGGGTTACAGTGTAATGTGGTACAGAGTAAGTCCTTTAGAAAATGGGATTAGAC
>LOEQ01009766.1:23963-48852 GCA_001685075.1 Bramus lutescens
ATAACTAGAGGTAAAAGAAAAATATATGGAAGTGTATCACATTAATAGAATCACTAGTTTTTAAGTATAAAATTTAGACAATGCTAAGAGTTTATTTTTATTGTAAATTGTAACAAAATATTTAATATCTTTTACTAGAAAACTTGAATAAGATAATTTTGGCCCAGCAATTTATTTTTTTAAGACAGGGTCTGTCACTAAACATAGAGCTTGAAGTTTTAGCTCTACTAGTGTCTTAACAGTTTACAAGCTGTGATGGAACACCATGACCAAAGGAAACTGGGAGGTAGCGGTGAGATGACTATTTTATCTTACACTTCCAGGAATATTATCACAGATAAAAGTCAGGACAGGAACTCAAGTAAGGTAGGAACCTGGAGGCAGGAGCTGATGCAGAGGCCATGGAGGAGTGCTGCTCACTGGTTTGCTCCTAAAGATTCGCTCCATTTGCTTTCTTAAACATTCTCAGGACCTACCTATCCCTGGAAAACCCCACAATGGTCTGACCTCTCCCACATCAATCACTCAGTAAATGTCACACACACCAATCATACAGAGACATTTTTCAGTTGAGAGCCCTTGTCCCAAATAACTCTACCTTCTGTCAAGTTGACATTAAACTATCCAGCACAACTATCCAACCCAGTGGTTCTTAACCTGTGGGTTGTGACCCAATCATGGCTCCAATGACTCTTTCACAGGAGTTGCCTAAGACAATGGGAAAACATATTTACATTACAATTTATAACAGTAAAATAATTATAGTCATGAAGTAGCAACAAAAATAATTTCATGGTCGGGAGGTCACAACATGAGAAACTGTATTAAAGGGTCACAGCATTAGGAAGGTTGAGAAGCACTAATCTAGCTAGTAAGCTCATGTTCAGCCCCAAAGAAATCACACAGAGGTCTATATTAATGATAAACTGATTTGCCCATTAGCTCAGGCTTCTTATTAACTCTTGTAACTTATATTAACCCATTATTCTTATCTACATTAGCCACATGGCTCGATACCTTTTTTGGCAGGGCAGGTCACATCTTCCTTCTTCCATGTCTGGGCAGTACTGCAGAAAGAGCTTCCTTCTTCCCAGAATACTCCTGTTCTCATTGCCCCACCNGCTCAGGCTTCTTATTAACTCTTGTAACTTATATTAACCCATTATTCTTATCTACATTAGCCACATGGCTCGATACCTTTTTTGGCAGGGCAGGTCACATCTTCCTTCTTCCATGTCTGGGCAGTACTGCAGAAAGAGCTTCCTTCTTCCCAGAATACTCCTGTTCTCATTGCCCCACCTCTACTTCCTCTCTGGTTGTCCTGCCAATATTTCTTGCCTGGCTACTGGCCAATTCACATTTATTTAAATCATAATTGACAGAATACAGAATTGTTCCACACCAATATTGTTTGAAATCTAGATAGCAAAACAACGACAACAAAGCCAAAGGTCATATTATAATGGAAGGCATATGAGAGCATCCCCTATGTCACAGGTATTTGGCTACCAATTGGGTACAGAACATTGTACAGAACACTGTGCAGAGTAAAGGTCACTTACTGGGCATGCTACCAGTTTTAAGGATATGCCTAAGTCATTTTATCAGAGTCAAACTCCTAAATGGAACCCAGGCAATGTGCCAGAGTCCTGTTTTCTTTTTGAAGACACATGTTATTTCTATATGTCCTCCATTCTGGTCTCCATCACTGTAAAACTACTGTTTTCAAAACTGTGCAAAATCAGCCTTGCTTCAAGGAGCTGGGCTGGTTAGACCCATGACATGCTTGTACAAGGAGGGTTCCATGTCCACCTGGGACTCACACTGGCAGGCTAGTTAGTTTCATGGGATGATGTCTGGGGGGAATTTTCAGGCACACATGAAGAGGCCTGGGAAAACTGAGGTATCTCTAGGACCTGTGACAAGAGTTTCCATTGCATGTTGTTATGAGAATAAGAACCTATGAAGAGAGTTCCCATTGTATGTCCTTGTCATGAGAATAAGAATCTGTTAAGAGAGTTCCCATTGTATGTCCTTGTCATGAGAATAAGAATCTGTTAAGAGAGTTCCCATTGTATATCCTTGTCATAAGAATAAGAACCCATGAAGAGGATTCCCAGCTTATATTCTTGTCATGAGAATAAGAACCTATGAAGAGAGTTCCCATTGCATGTTCTTGTCATGAGGATAAGCATTAAATATCTCTTTGTCCATCATAAGTATTACAAAATTTGTAATTTTGTAATATGTTGGCTAGAGTCATAGGATTGTTATGTGACTATTCTCTCCCAATGGAAACATTCTACTCTGGAGGTAGGAGGAAGGCTCAAAAGAATAGAAAAGCTAATACATCTCATCAACCTAAGGAGACTCAGTTACGATACTCAAAAGGCCTCTCTCCAAGGTTCTACAAGCAGAAATTACTGCTGTAGAAGAAGAGATTGTCTAGTGGAACCTCACCCAAGTTGTGCAGAGAGCTTCAGGATTCACTTTGTGAATCACCCCCATCTGGAGTGGGCTTTGATGTTACAGTTACCTTTGAGTCATAAATACTTCTGGAAATGACCCAACAAACTCACTGGATCACCTAGCTAGACTTGTGTGAATAATTTCTTTAGTCTTTCACTGGTGACCTTTCTGGGGGCAAGAAGAAAACTGTTTATGTCTCCTCATAAAATGTCATACAACAGGGATGTTGATGTAGAAGAATTTATTTACAGTATTGCATTTTAAAATTTCCACAAAAAAATCCTCAGAGTCCAGAGGCCAAGTTTGGTATTTGTTCTGTGGGGTCTGTTTTGATCACAGAATTGAAGAAAATAAAGCCCAAATGCTCTTAGAATGCTTTAATCCATTAACCGTCTGTGTTTCAGGTCTAGGAGGTGATGCATAGAGGACGAGCAGCCCTGGAATCAAGTGGACATTCCCTCTCTGTACACCAGGAACGATGCTGGGGAAGACACCTAGCTCTTTCTTTCTTATTTTTTTTTCTGGAGCATCCTTCCTACAGAATGTCAGGATTGAATCACTTTCTCTTCTTGTAATAACTTATATTGATTGTCAACGCTCTGCATTGACTCACTTCATTGTTACTGTAATCATTCTGGCAGTAAAGAAGTTATTCTATTTTTGGTTGTGAGCCTAGCCTTTAATGGCTGAGCCATCCCTCCAGGCCAAAGAAGATATTCTAAAGAGATACATGTGCCCACCCACTTGCCCCTGTGGCTGTCAGAGTATCTAAACAGCAGACCTCAAGAAATAGGAATTTTCCCAGCAGTCTCCTAGTAGAGAAGCTGCTAAAGCCTGAAACCAGCCAGTGGAGGATGTGGTGCTTTGAGCAGGAATGGCCCCCATAGGCTCATATCTTTGGTCATCAGGGATTAGTGTTACTTGACAGGGAATACGAAGTGTGACTTTGTTGGTAGGAGGTATGTTACTGGAGGTGGGCTTAGGGTTTCAGATACTCAAGCCAGGCCCAATGTCACTCTCTTNAGTGTTACTTGACAGGGAATACGAAGTGTGACTTTGTTGGTAGGAGGTATGTTACTGGAGGTGGGCTTAGGGTTTCAGATACTCAAGCCAGGCCCAATGTCACTCTCTTTCTACTGTGTCAGGGTCCAATGCTAGCCCAAATTACAAATTCTTTCTCTGGACCAGACCCCAACATAAACTATCTCTCTGGACTGGTGTGGAGGCACGGGAATAAAGACACAACTCACATGGCTTTATCGGGAGGGAGATTCTCAGCGATCCCTCATTAAATCTTGAGTTCACATCCTAAAGAATTCCTCTCATTTATTCTCCAAACAGCTTTTATACCAAAACGTAAACTGAGCGGTAAATACATTAGCATTCTGTCTTCTAGGTAATCAGGTGAATGACTTTTAGTCACATCCACAACTACCTGTGCTTTCTATCACATCTTCCTACTCTGTATGCTAGCTCTGTCACATAGGCTGAATTAACACTTCTTTTCAGGCATCCTCCAAATTACAAAGAAAGGAGCAAACCAACATCCTGACCTTTTGTTAGGTTAGCAACAGCCTGTCTGGAAGGTTACATGACCACTTCAGGTGGGGAACTATGGCTTCATAGCCAGGCTGCCATACCACATAGAAATAGGGGCCTACACTGCTGCCTGTGAATCTAGATGTAAAACTCTCAGCTCCTTCTCCAGAAGCATGTCTGACTGTGTTCCACCATGCTTCTTCCTTCTAAGCTGATAATGGATTAAACCTCTGAAATGTCAATCAGCTACAATTAAATGTTTTCCTTTGTAAGAGTTGCCATGGCTCAGCCATAGAACACTGATGAAAACAGAGTCTCCTAAGAAGAGATTTCACACATCTCTAACAACTTATCAGACCCCTTGTGGGAGAGACAGGAGCACAGGCAATGCTGGATCAGTGATGAGAAAGGCAATTCCTTGATCAGACCCTCTCTTTAAACCTAAACTCTATATTGGTTTAGGGGTAGGGTTTCAGTGGACTTTTTTATTTCTCTTACCAAATGTGATCACATTAGATCAATCTCTTTAATTGGCCACTTGAAGGCAAATGTCCAATCCTGATTTGTTAGGGCTTCCAGTCCAGGTCTGACCCTAACAATCCTGCAACATCTGTATACCTTCTTTCTTTACACTTGCCTCCGTGAGATGCAGAGCATAGTTACAAGGCTCAGAGATTTCTCAAGCCCTGAATTCAGAGCAGGAAAGCACGTGTATGCCCTCCAGGTTTGAAGGGATGGCTCCCAAAGACTTCCGTAACAATCTGTGGGAAAGTAGCATCAGACAGGAAGCTGAATGAGTCTCTCTCTCAATATAACCATAGTCTTGACTCTCCAATGTATTGCATGAGATAGTGAGCCCCGCAAGGGGCCATTTAAATCATGCCACCACCCACTCACTCCAGCATCTAATAGAAGCCAGCAGACTATGAACTGTAGAGGACGTGACTACCTGAAAGCCTCTCGCTTGACTCTCTCCTCATTCCATAGTAATGTTTCCACTAGCGATAAAAAAACAAAAATCACCCAACTGTAGCAATCCATGAGAAGAATACAAAATCATGGAATTATATTTCATCTTTAAAAAGAAAAGACGTTATTCCTAATTCAAGACAATTTGGACCCAAATACCCCATGCATTGCCAAAGGAAAAAAATTGTTTGTTTGGTAAGTGGTTAGACAGAGGCTGCTAGGCTTGGAGACTACATTCCTTCCTCATAACCCGCTTCGGACACTGTAACCCGTTTCCCCAGGGAGTACCACAATTGCTCTCATGAGATTTAAAATACATAGGAAAATGTGGTGGTGTCTAGGCATTGTTGAGTCACATTATCAGAAATCTACTTTCTCCTGGTCAAAAAAAAAATAGATTGGCAGTTCTGTCATTAGCCTTAGGCAGAAACAAGGTGTTCTGATCTGTCTCAGAGATTAGATTGTACACTAATCTGTGTCTGTCAATCACCTGACCAGGAGGACACACCTCAGGAAGGCTAATTCATATGAAAATATACTGAGGAAATGGGAGGAACAATTATTCCCCTAATGAGATAATAAACTTAGGTACCCTGGAGTGCCTTCCTCCAGGCAATTCCTGACAGATCTTCACTGATAAACAAGTGAGCTCTCATTCAAAAATCTTTTTTCCTTTCCCCCTTTCATCTCTTCTTTGAACACCAGCCATAATCCTAAGCATGCTTGTCCTGAAACTGTGCTCTCTTGGTGTTTCTGTGAAGACTCCCTCCCCTTTTCTACACTTGTGTGAGAACACTAGCTCAAACAGCATAACTTTCTTCCTTCCTTTTCTCTATTTTCCTTCTCTTAGAAGCTTTTAGTATTTACAATTACCTCGTCTGTTATTATTTTTATCAAAAGCTCTAATAAAGTGGCCCTGGAACTTCTAAGTCAGTTTTCAAATTATTTTACCAATAAGACGAAGAGCCTGCAGAATAGAACCCTGATTCTCAGTGACATGTTCACATGAGTAGCTGTGATGGTGGTGACATATTAACCCTGGCTTCCACACAGCAAATGACTTGCCTTACTTCATTTATACTCATTTATGAATAAACAGGCATGTTTGCAGGGAGACATCATAAATATATTTTCACAGCTCTCTGGAAGCTTTCGTCTCTTAGCTAGAAACACTCCAAAAAGAGGTACAGAGCCCAGGATGCCTCTGAAGGCAGTATGGGAATCAAAAGGAGGCAATGTGGGTAGGCAAAGAAAGGTAAGGTTAAAAAAAGAATTGTGTACACAGTAACAGCTATAAAAAAAAATCATGAATCAGAGGCAACTTAGATTTATGTGTTGAGATCATTTCATTAAACTAGATGAAAGTTAATCTGTTTTAAATCTTGCTGAGTTTTGATGGCTCTGCAGAAATTCATTTATAGTAATTAAGAACAAGAAGAAGCATGATAAACAGACCAACCCTGATGGTCACCATGATGGGAGAGGTGGCTTGTGCATTTAGAAGAATAAACAGCAATCAAAGCACCTGTGACCAGAGCCACTGAGCCTGCCCTGTCATGTTCCTGGGTGTTACCACTGGAACAGGAATCTGGCAGCAGAAGTACAGAGAAGAGGGGATGGTGCTGGCTCCACTATCCTTACTCTCCTCCTTTACTAGAGACCGAGTCGGAGCTGTGCTGAGCTACCCTGAATCGCTGCTGGGATTAGAAGTGCATCTCTGTCTGGTTCATTCTGCTTTGGAGGCTATGTGCTTTCTTGGCTCAAGACAGTTCTAGAAGTCACCTTGGACCTTGCTCAGCAAGAAGAATGTCACCAGACATGACCTCTTGACCCTGTACATGAGCTCAAAGAAGGCTCTCATCTTTGTAACTTACTCAATTTGTATTAGTGTGTTGCTAAGAATAGATTCAGACATCAGGCTACCTCAGGATCTCACAGGCTTAGAGGCACCTCAGAACAGCAGGGTTTTCATTTTGCAGCAGTTTCATCCAAATTGAAGCATCCCTCCTGGAAGGTGCATGGAGGCTTATGAGATTCAGAAAGTAAATTAACCTCACAAACGCAGGAAAGCTGACACCACAAGAGTCTTTATGCCCTCCTCGTGTTGTAAAGCAGTACAATATTTCTGGGGATGAGACTCATCGCTGTCAAGTTGCGTGGAGGAGACTCTGACCTGATGGACTTCTTTGAAACTGTGCAGTTATAGTCTGGTAAAATTGTAACTTTGGTACATCATCCATTTCCTATGTGAGGATTAGTAGACACTTTTTACATCATCCCAGGGAAAGACTCACATACCACAGATTCTCCACAAATGAAGCTGACCTTAACCATCTAGTTTACATTTGAATTTCATATAATCAGCAAATAGTACATGTGTGTACCTATGGTCCGTTCATTAATAATTAAGTTCAACTCTTTTACTTAACTGCAGAATTTTTTTTCTCTTCACCTTGCTATAATCCCAAAGCAATGTTGCCCTTGTGTAGGGGAGTGGAGAGCCATGGCTGAGAAGTACATAAAGTCACCTGGCTTGGGGGTAATCCCCACATTCAGATTCTCTCATGAACATGCGGTAGGAAATACCAGAGGAACCATAAGGCTGAAGGTCTCAGGTGTGGCCCATCTGGATGGCTCATCCCTTTCCTGGTGTGTTAAATGCTAACTGTGACCTTTTACATCTCATACAAGTTCAGTAGAGCAGATGGAAAACATTGCAAATTTCCTCTACGGGCCGGGTAAGGCTCACGACCTCTTGAAATAAGTCAAATTTTACACACAAGGAGGTTTTGCCTCCACCTCCAGGATTTCATGCAGCGCCAACATCTTCTATGGAGACTGCATCTTCCCTGGGAACACTCTCAATCAAGGCCTAAGTTCTTGCTCTGCCAAGGCCCTGCAAGAGGACTGAGCAACTGGCCTCAAGATGTGTGTTCAAAGGCTCCAGACGACCTCTGAAGGTGCTTCTCTACTGAGGAACATTGTAGGATAAAAACACACTGCTGTGACCTGGGGAGAGTTGAGAAAGTACTTGCCTTGCCTAAAAACTCCAATAACAACACTGTGTTGAGAGATGCATCCAAATCCATCCCTGTCATCCAGCAGAAGCCCAGGTATAAGCAGGGTTTTGCCTCTTTCCGAGAGTCAAGACCAAGACTTCTGACAGAGAACCAATGTGTCCCCCAGTGACAAACAGTAGCATATCCATGTTTATAAGGCTCACATATGGGTAGTTTTACATCTGCTCTCTCTTCTGGTGCAGACAGAGCCCAGAAAAGCACTCAGCAGAGAGCGAGATCATTCATAAGAAGCAAGTGTGCAATGGATGCAGAGAGGGCAGGAGGAGGACAGGGGAATCACAATTGTACCTGCTTCTCCTTCCAAAGATAAAACAAAAGCTTAGACCGCCTTCATCTCCCCAGAAAGCTCTCTCTAAAAATGTGCGATGAAAAGACAGGCAGGAAAGGAAAGGCAGTGAATGAGAAGGTAAGGAGACTTCTCATTTGCTTTGCTGGAACTGGAAAACTGAAAAAGAATCTACCACCGCTGATTCCAGCCCTGATTGCAAAACTATTCTGTTCTTTAGCTCTGTGGCTTGAGTTAGCAGACTGTCAACCTGGCCTGCACTGCAGCCACAACCAAGAAGACCACACGTTGTAATTTCTTGAGAAGCCGCTGACATCAGGATTAGTTTCAGATACCTGTTAAAGACAGCAAAAATCAATGTGATGGGAGAGAATGAGGGTGCCGAGAGGAATGGAGATGGAACAGAAAGGGGAGAGTTGAGGAATGCCGTGGGAGAAATGGAATGCACACCTTCACATGTGTGCACACATACAGATTGTAGTACCTTCCACTACAAAAGGGGCAAGCACATGAGGTGGTAGGCACAGTCAATGCCTAGCTAATTTCTGTACAGGAAGTCCATATTCACTAGTATTCTCTACAGTAAGCATAGAGAAATGCCAAGCCTATGCAGTTCCACCATCCTGCACAGACTCTTAGTGCAGTGCCTGAGAAGGCCAGAAGAGGGTGGAAGATTCCTGAAACTGGAGTTACAGGTGGCTGTGAGTTCACCAGCATTATTACTGGTCTCCTGCCAGAGCAAGTGTTCTTTACTGCTGAGCCATCTTTCCAGTCCTAACTGCACAATAATAGGTACAAACATTTATCACAACATCAAAAGGTTTCACAGCCCTGCTGGGCATTTGTGCTAGTGTAGCATCAAGATAACCATGGCATTACCATGATCCATTTCATATTGAAGTGATTACACAAGAAATTAAAAGGCAGAGTACAAAATGATGAAGTGTGCAGGCAGACGTGGTTTCTGCTTTGTAAGACTGTACAATGGGTAATCAGGTAAACAGAGTTGTTTAATAATAGTTCAGAGAAACCACTATGACTCCCAAAACTGAAGGTAAATTTCCCATATTCTCAATGCAATAAAGTAATAAATACGCAGTGACAGATGTGTCAATTAGCCTTTAAATCAAAATGCAAAGAATACCTATAACAAAATATAAAATGCATCATATAAATGTAAACAATAACTTGTTAATTAGAAATAATTATTTTTAAAACTTAAACTAAATTAAAATCTCTCACTCATGTGAGTGTGTGTGTGTGCATGTGTGTGTTATATGTGGTATATGTGCGTGTGAGCCTATATACGCATATACTGAGGCCAGAGAAGGACATTGAGTCTTTGTCACTCTCCTCCTTGCCATTTGAGACAGTATTTCACCAAGCCTAAGCTGGCTGTTTCTACTGGGCTGGTCAGTGGGCTCTCAAGAATAGCCTGTCTCCATCGCCTTGACACTGGTTATAGACATATGCAACCATGCTGTGTTTTTATGTGGATGTTGAGGGCTTCAACTCAGGTCTTCATGATTTCACGGGGCTCTAGCCCACTGACCTGCCCCACCAGCATGGCAACTGTCATTCTTCTGAGCAAGGGATGTCGGGATTAACATGCTACACAACTTCAGGTTCTGCAGACAAGCCCTTTATTCCACTTTCTCACAAGTATATACAGCCCTCAGCAGGGGAGGCCAAACAGCAAAAGCAGGAAGCTCATCACTGTAACTCAATGGCTTAGGAGTAAACATCCTTAGAAACATTGCTGAAAACGACAGATTGTTCCTGTTTTTGTTCCAACCACAAGAGTGCAAAACAGATCAAGTGGGGGTGCAAAGGCCTGTCCTCTANAACAATTCCCCCCTTTTTATTTTAAAAGCATGAGAGCCCCTGTCTTAGGACTCCCCCAGATAGAGACTCTTACCCGTCTACTGGAGGCCTTAACCCCTGTCTTAGGCGAGCTCTCTATACTAGGACAGTTGCCTGTCGTAGGGATCCTCATGACTTCTGCAGCATCTGCAGCCAGACTTGGGTCACTTCCTGATTACCGGACGACAGCCCAAGCAACACTAGTCAAGTGACAGTGCACTGTACATGGGATTGCCACATAGAGCGGCAGAGAATCCAAAAACAAATAACCCCAATAGCAATATCAGTACAAGTGAGCATTCCAGACAATCGCTGGACCCAGCCCCCAAGCTGGGCCATGGCATTCTACTGACTGGATCCAGACAGAGCAGGGACCCACAGGTGTTATTAATACTAACAATATGATAAGCTGTCTGCAGGGTGAAATTCAAAAAGGAATTCCAAGGGACATCAAAACATGCATTCAACTGTTCAACCACATCAGAAGCATTTATAACATTGGCAGGTCTAACATACAAGACACTTGTTGCAGGAGTCAAAGGGAATCTACCTGTTCTTGCAANTTCTTGCAAAAGCACAGTTTGTTGATTTAAATTTAAAAGTCCAAGTCCAATATGTCCAAAAGTCCAGAGCACTCTGTGTCTACAGGGACTCGCTAATCCTTCCAGACAGCTGATCCACAGTCTCTGTAGTCACAGCTGTCTGCGAAATGGCAACTCCAGCAACCGTAGCTACAGTAGCAGTGACAGTAATAGCAGCAACAATTGCAGCTTTTTACCTGCTGTAGATGAAGGATGATCTCCTGATGTTCTTGAGACACCAGCACTGGCAGAGGAATCACAGCAGGCACTCGGATGATCAAAGCTCCATCAGAACCATAATTCTGTTGCTGTTACCAGAGTCATCACCTGAAGCAGAAGGAGCATCACAGTCTTCATCCTGGGTCACTGGCCTTACGCAACGCTCTGGCATCCAAATTGGTTTATCAACTCCTGGAGTAAAAACACATACAGCCCCCCTCACCTTTGCCAACAAGGAGGCTGGCAATAAACTCAGTGGCTCATCAAGTTAGGTTTAAGTGGAATCTTCTCTTTGATTTGTCATCAGTATCCTATCTGGACTGATTGACATCTCTTCACAGCCAATCTAAACACGCTGATACTTAAGAAGTAATTTATTTTAAGAAGAATTTAGGAGCTTGCATGAACTCTTCATCAGTAAAATGTTTACCCTGCAAGCATAAGGCCCCGAGTTCAATCCTCAGAACCCATGTTAAAAATAAAAACCCAAGATTGGTGGTTTGCCCTTATAATCCCACTAATGAGAAGCTGAGCCCTGACACTCACTGGCCAGCCTAGACTACTTGGTGCATTCCAGGTTAGTGGGAGACCCTGTCTCATAGCGTAAGGTATATGGCATGTGAAGAACAGCTATCTATGTATCCTTTGGCTTACACACACACACACACACACACACACACACACTTGGCCTTTACAAAATATGAATTGAAAGTGGTGTAAAGTTAGTAGTCACATCAAGCAAAGTCTTTAATTCCCAATGTCTATGGTTGTTAGAATGACTGAATTGTACTTTTAAAAATTATAATCGGGGTGTTGTGGTTTGGATGATAATGTCCCCTGTAGGTTCATGTATCTGAAGCCCAGTTGGAGAACGTATTGGTAGAATTTATTGAACTTTTAGGAGGTGGAGCCTTGCTGGAGGAAGTATGTCACTGGGTGAAAGATTTACGAGTTTATGGTCTCACTCCACTTCCTGTTCTCTCTGCTCTTCTGTGTATAAGTGAAAAAGTGAAATTTAGCCAACTTCCTATTCTGCTGTCATGTCTAGCTTTGTCTGTTGACATGCCTTTCCCTCCGTACCCTTCTGGCCTTCAGTAAAAGTAAATCCTTCCTTCTTTAAGTGACTTTTAGTCTGGATATTTTATCCTAGCAACAGAAAAGGAATTTTGTAAAACTGGGTTGGAGAAATGGCTCAGCAGTTAAGAATGCTTGCTGCTCTTCCAGAGAACCTACACCAGGCAGCTCACAATTGTCTGTACCTCCAGCTTCCAAGGCTCCAGTTCTCTATTGCGACCTCCAAGGATACACACACTCACACAGACACACACACACACACACTCTCTCTCTCTCCCTCTCTCTCTCTCTCTCTCACACACACACACACACTTCTTTAAAAACACATTTTTTAAATTAAAAAAAGTTTTAAATAAAATGAGCTGATCAGACTGCTTCTTTTACCAATGTTTTGTGTACTACTGTTCTTGACAGGTGGCACAGCTTTGAAGACAAATCTTTCTGTGGTTGGCATTTATCAGAATTGGATAAAATCCAAGCTTTGTCACACACTAATAGGTGAAGTCTTCAAACTTTTTCCAGAATAAGGCATATAATTAAAAATCACTAACGATATGGTCTGAAGAGACAACATTTGGTTAAGGCTTGCCTTACAAGGATGAGGACCTGACTATGATCCCCAGATACCACATAAAAAGCCAGGAATCACAGCACGTGCTTGGAATCCCAGTACTGCGGAGGCAAAGATGGGCAGATTATTGGGGCTCCCTGGTGAGCTACTCTAACCTAAGTGCTGAGCTCCAGGCAATGAGAGCTCTGTTTCAAAGGAGGTGGCCACTGTTTCTGAGGATGACACACATGTAACTGCACCCCCTACACACACACACACACACATCCCAGGGGGAAAAAAACTAACATATGGCTTCATTAGCATCAGTAAATGTCATGGGAAGATGGAACTGGGCTTTCTTGAGGGCTGCTGTGAGAGGTAGAATCCTGTCTTCTCCCTCAGACAAGGGTTTCAAAGGCAGGTATGTGAGTCTAATCTGTGAATCCACTGTATTTTTCAGCTCCTTCATGGTTTCATAGGGCCCTCAGCTGCCTCATAGACTGAAGCTGTAGGGAGACATCACAGGCCACAAGAAATCCACTCCCAACTTCTAAAATGTGAGTTCTGGGAGACAAATATAATATGTACTCGTTCATAAGTGGCTTTTAGACATAAAGCAAAGTAAACCAGCCTACAGTTCACAATCCCAGAGAACCTAGACAACAATGAGGATCCTAAGAGAGACATACATGATCTAATCTACATGGAAAGTAGATAATATCTCCTGAGTAAATTGGGAGCATGAGGACCATGGGAGAGGGTTGAAGGGGAGGGGGGAGGTAGGGAGGGAGCAGAGAAAAATGCATAGCTCAATAAAATCAATAAAAAACAGTGAGTTCTAGGAGATTGACTTGGGTCCTCATGCCTTCAGAGCAAGCTCTTTGCCAACTGAGCAAGCGATCCCCTTAGCTCCTGGTGCCGGTGTACAGTGCCCTGCACCAAGGCACCTTGTTCTTCACTTTCCTTCAGCATGTTCCTATGAAAAGCTTCAGACCTCTTCTGTCCCTGCGATATGAATGCAAGCGGTCTGTGAAGGCAAACACATCTAAATTCCTTCTCCATGAAGGCATATGGCTTGTGTGGATGTGTGCTTTCAGCAGGCCTTATACACACACCTCTCAACACTGCTTAAGCAAAGACGCAAGCAACAAAACTTACTTCTCTCATGGGTTACTGTTATTGCTATTCCCTGTCAAGCACTGATGAGTAATGGACCACAGATCAATCCCCCTGATCCCCCAAACAAGACTATTGTGAAGACTGGAAGAACAACTTCTCATTTCTCAGGTGGAGGATGATACGGGAAGGCCCATCCAACTATGGGCGGTGCTAAACTTAGGCAGGTGGTCCTGAGTTGTAGAAGAAAGCAGACTGTTCATGCCATGAAGAGCAAGACAGTAAGTGACATTTCTCTGTGGTTTCTGCTTCAGTTCTTGCCTTGAGGTTCCTCTGTTTCCTTCATGATGGATGGCCTGTGGTTGTTACAGGTAAGTCAAAACAAACCCCTTCCTCCAGGCTGCTTTTGATCATGGTATTTTTATCACAGCAATAGAAATCCTAACTAAGACAAGTATGCCTAAGTCTGTGATGGGCTCCCCGAGTACCAAAACAACACATTAAACTTTGTAGCCCAGATAATATTTCTAGTGGCTTGACTGCTTTGCTTTTCTGGTTTTCAGGTTGAACCTCAATTTCTGTCTCTGGGTTTTTATGAATCATGCTGCAAAACTTTAAGCAATGTACAAAGCAGCCTTTGGTATTTCTGTTGGCCCAGGCCTCACAGTTGATTCTGGGATTCCTCAGTTACTGTAGAAGATAAACAGGTCTCTAAGTTTATAAAGCAAACTTGTTCGGTGTCCAGATTTGAGGAGAAGGTGCCAAGGAGCTAACAGGCCTCAGAAGGAGTCAAAGGACAACCTTTCAATGCTACTCCCTGAGCCCAGCTAACACACAATGATGTGGTTTTCCTCCACAGCTCCCTACAGTCTCCACGTCATACACTAACTAGATCCCTTTCTCACTTTGCCTTGGAGAAGATGCTCTCCTTTCTCTGAGCTCCAGAGGACTTAAAATAGACTGACTTTCTTGCTGGTGGTCAGAAATCCTTTCTTTTCACATTATATTTGACTAAGTCTTTCTACCATTAAATAAAGTTTTAGGCCCCAAGAAACATTCTAAGTGTCCTCTATTTTATCTAAGCTAATATATATAGTGATATTTTATTTATGTTTTATAAATAAAGCTTGTCTGAAAATCAGGAGGCAAAACTAAGCCACTAGAGGTCAGGCAGTGGTGTTGCATACCTTTAATCCCAGGATTTGGGAAATAGAGGCAGATGGATCTCTGTGAGTTCAAGGCCACCCTGGGCTACAAAAGATCAATGCAGAAACAGATGCAGGTGGTGGTGATTCACAGCTTTAATCCCAGTACCAGGGGAGTCACAGGCCTTTAATCCCAGCACTAGAGAGGAATATAATGTGGGATGAGACAAGAGTTCACTCTCTTTCAGTCTGAGGAATTCTTCGAGGTAAGGGCTCTCTAGTGGCTTGGCTGCTTTATTTTTCTAATCTTCAGGTTGGACCCCAATATCTGTGTCTGGGTTTTTATTATTCGTGCTACACTCATACAAGAACACAATCACCCTGCTTTGTAGTCACAAAGCTCCTGCTGACCTGGGAAGGCCTTTGACTCCCAACTGAACACTGGGGGATTTAAACAAACTGGTCTCTTATAACCCTGCTTCTGTTTTTGTGCCTCTCAAACCTGTAACATCAGCACACCTAGAAGATGCACAAGAGATAGGTCTCGTTATCTCATGTAGCAGGTTGGAAAAACAGAGGATGGATGGGATTGCATGAGTTTGCAAGATAAATTAAGGGAGCATGTGACCAAACCACATCCTCAACTCCATCTCCACCTGGCGTGTGGCATGGCTTCTCTAATGCCCAGTTCCTCCCTCTAAAATGAGAGTAATAGAATTTACTTCATTTGCTATTCATGTTCCAAGAAATAGGTTTGTTCCAATGGCTATTGTTAATAAGTTGTTGCTTCCAATAAACGACATTCATTGAGATGGTAGCAATTCCTTTACAAGTAGGCTCCGGACCCTGGTGGCTGATGTCAGAATGTAATGAGAGGTTTAGGCTTTCATGCCAGTCTCACGGTCTTTCCACATATACCTTTTCTTATCTTGGATACAATGTGGTCTTCAATAAGAAGCACAACCTCACTAATCCTTGATCCTTCCACTGAGAAATTAGGGATGGTATAGTAGCTTAGGATTCATGACCCCTCCACCAATTATAGATGTGACATATTAGTACCTTTCTCAACTTAAGGGCAAAACATTTTGAAGAAGCTTCTGTGCAATTTACTGCATTCCTACTTATAGCCACAGGGAAGTGGAAGCTCTGATCAAGTGCTGTCTCCCAGCAACGAACAGGGACCACAGCCAATGAACAGTGACTACAGTGAGAAAGGTTTCCTGTTGGTGTTGTTTGGGTGTGTAATATATGCGATAAACAAGCCTAAGCTGCATTAAACTAAGAAAAGATAAGAGCTAGACATTGTTGGTGGATGCCTGTGATCTAAGACTCAAGAGTCTGAAGCAGGCGGGGGATTAAAGCTGCTCAGGACACATAGTGATAGACAGTCTCAAAACAAGAAGAAAAGGGGAAGAAGGAAGAGAAGCAGGAAGAGGAGACGGTGAAGGAGTAAAAGAAGAGGAGAAAGAAAGGGAGGTGGCAGAAGAGTAGGAGAAGAGAGGAAAAAGGAGAATGTAGGAATAAAAGGAGACGCTCCATGATAGCCTTGTGTCTTTGGGCGACAATTGCTGGGATGAAACACCATGACAAAAAGCAACTTAGGGGGGAAAGGGTTTATATGCCTTACACTTCCAAACCACTATTCTTCATTGCAGGAAGTCAGGGAAGGAATTCAAGAACTCCTGGCAGCAGGAGCTGATGCTGAGGCCATGGAAGGGTGTTGCCAACTTGCTTCCTCTCTATTTTTCTCAGCCTGCTTTCTTATAAATCTAGGATCACCAGCCCAGGAATGGCTGTAATGATTCTGCATGAGAGGGACCTTGGCAGCGGGTAGGTACAAACCACGACAGGTGAGAGCCCACAGTGAGTGAGGGAGGGACAGACATGCCGTGCAGACAGAGCTCAAGTGGGAAATTTTATTGAGATAAAGGGGTGGGGGAGGGGAAGGGATAGAGAAAAAGAAATAAAGAGAGAGGCATAAAGAAAGAGAGGTGCAAAAAGAGAAGTAGAAAGAAGAGGGAGAAGTCGGTGGCGTTTCACCTTTTAAAGGGACAGGGTACTGTCTGCCATGTATGCAGGCACGGTACAGGGGTGACACACTCTGTCAGGTCTTCAAGGGGCAGGGACAGCTTCACCTGGATGCTAACATTGCACTCTTCGTTATTTATTAAGAAAAAGATGAGGAGTTAGGCGTGGCAGGTTAGGAAAATGAGGGCTTTGAGGTCTCGAGGCTGCTTCCTGCTGATCTGGAGTCATCATCCCCCTGGGGAACCTGAGAAAGCTGGGGTGCTGGCCACATCCTGGGGCAGCTGGTTGTTTCACTGATTTCCAAGCTCTGTGGTGCTGTCCAGTGCGCTTGGACCTGGCGAGATGCGGGCAGAGCGGAGGACAGGGTTAAATTCAGGGGGAAAATCTTAGGTTTTGGTAATTGAGGGAGGAGGTGCCAAGACCAGGGAAATGTGGGGTGGCTTAGGCTGTTTAGGTTCTGGTAATTAGGGATGCAACTGACCTGAGGTCGACTTTCTGGAAGTTACAAGAATTCTTTGAGTTTGTGAAAACATAAGTTTTAGACAGAGGAGGGGAGCCCTTCTCGGGTGCAACCCCCTTTTCTTGAGAAGCCTGGGGCAGCGGGAATTCCATAGAGGGTAGGCGCAGGGCCGACATGCGCACAGGAGCCAGGCCCTCCTCCAGACTCCTTGGACTGGTACACAGGTGTCACATTGTAGCACAATGCAATGGCCTTCACAGCCTCGTGCACACAGCTGCTTGTGGTCCTTCATGATGTAAGCCAGCTATGCCAAGAATGACCTCAAGAGCAAAACAGAAAAGGGGGATACCAGAGGCAGGAGAATGTCCATCACAACACAAAGACAGTTATATGACACCCCTTAAGAACCCGAAGGCCAGAATGTGGACTCAGACTGGAGAGCACCACGAGCCTTCGGCTGCGGGAGAGCAAGCTACCTCAGGATGATCAGCCATGGGAATGCAACCAGGTCACCATCCCCACCCTGGCAGCTGACCATAGCTGATGACTACTCAGATTCCTGGAAGTTGACCTCTTTGTCTTGCACACACGTGGCATCAGATGTCCTCCACTGCCTCACAGATGGTGGTGACGGCCAGCACGAAGCCCAGCGGAACCCAGTAGGTGTAGAAGGCACCAAGTCTCATCTTGGGGATGAAAGCACCCCGTGCACAGCCTGCTATCCACCCGCTTCTTGTAGTGCACTGGCTGCAGTGGGATGCTGTTTTCCAGAGACCTCGCAGCNGGCACACTTGGGGCGGCTACCCATCCAGTGGTAGTTAACAATGCGATGGACTGCAGGACTGGGACACAGCGTGCCCTGGTTAGCATCCTCAAGGGATGGAGAAGCAGCCCTGAGGTAGAGGGTAGAGTGTGTGAGCAGACATGAAACATGAGCCTGGCTCAGAGCCTTAGCCCTTCCTCTGAGTCAAAGCAGCAGACAAACGGGTCCAAGGCAGAAGGCTCCCCCACCTTTTTTTGGAAGGGATGGAGGAGGTGACAAGGAGCCAGCTCTGAGCAGCAGCCTCATGGCCCTTGAGCTTGGTACCCCCCCCCATCAGAGCTTGGAAGGCTCTGAGGACTGCCGCACATCTGTCCACTCCTGCATGGTGTTCTGCAGGACTTGTGTCTTCTCTTTGTCCACTTGGACAGAGTCTGTCTTCTCATCCGATGTGACAGATGATGTGGATGGCTTGTGCTGAGGGCTCACGGAGCCCGGATGAAGGTCCAGTGTCATGCCACCTCCTGCAGAGTCTGCATGATCTCTCATAGGCTATGGCACAAACATCAAGGAACAGTGGCTGCAGAGAAGGTGTGTGTGTGTTGTGCTTCCTGCATTGGAGCCCTTGCACTTTTGGCATTACCTGCTTATGTTCTAAGGAATAGAATCTGGTTTCTTCTGGAAGGGAATATAGTATGTTTGAGTTTCCAGAGTCTACTGATGAGATATTGCCATATACAGGAGTAGATGATGCTAATGGAAGGAGATGGGTTAACATTTAAGGCAAAAGGGTTTCCAGGTTTAATCTGGTGCTGAGTAAATAAAGAACAAAAAGCAAACTTAATTAAGCAATTAAGACAGATTCCGCAAAGATGGGATAAGGACAGAAGAGAGAGAAAAATGCCTGTAACGTCTTGAGATTGGTTTTGGTGAAGGTTTGAGAAGGAGTGAGAAATGTGGAGAAGGAGAAGGAAAGTTCTTCTGTATAGATTGCAGAAATATAGAAAGACTGTAGACTGTGTGCCTATTAACCACAACTTCTTGCCCTTAGCTCAAAATACCATGAACTTATAGCCTAGATAAAGATTTACGTAGAAACTAATGTCAAGCCATGTCTGACATGGGCAACCACAGATTCACACCAGGGACATTTGTCTGATGCAATTCTATTCTCATGTATCTGATATAATGATTCTAAAAATAATCTTATCACATGAAAAAATAATATATGCTGTTAAGCAATTTTTTCTGTATAAAGGATGAGTCTCATGCCTAGTAAAGATGCATTCAGATGCAATTCCTTTGAGTCTTGTATCTGTTTGTCATTCACTGACTCCTCAGCCACCTATTCCTGAGATCTTGACCCATTGGTTCCAATGTTCCTGCTGAGCTGGTTCGCCGCAGTCCAGGGCTAGGTAATCTACACTGCCAGTGCTCTTCTTCGGAGCCCGGCTATTGGTACCACTGGGAACAGGAGATGCAGCTCCCAAGTCTGTGCTGGTGATGCTTTGCATGGAGATGGGACAGCAGTATCAAGACACCGCAATAGGTGACTTGAAGGGGAACTCATCAATGACCACATTGTGTCTCAGGTCAAGGGGTGTTGGCTGTGCTTTCTGGTCAGGCTTGAGGTTGCAATTGACACAGGTGGCTGGATCTCACTTCCTTGGCTGGGACCTCTATGAACAGGAAGGGCAGTGAACGGGTCAAGGTGATGGGGCCCTGGGCTCATGGGAATGCCCCTTGCTTGTTCCATAGACAGCAGGGCAGAAGAACCTGGGTTTATGGGCATGTAGCTGTCATCAGAGCTGGTACTGTCTGATTGGCCCATGATAGTCTTCCCTGGAGATTCGGCAGGCCAACCAGCACTGTGTTCACTTCCTGTTGGGTACTCATAGTTCTCACAGGAAGAAGCTTGGTAGAGTCGGCTCTTGTCCATTGTGGGAAGGGTATTATGCCTGGGTATGGCAGCAGCTATGAATTTGCTATTTTTGCTGATTGGAGGTCTTTGCTGAGGGCTTCCCCACCAAGGTATTTCTGACTGACTTGGCTTGGGGGGCCAGGGTGGGGGAGCTATGGCTGAGTCTCCAGGAGTAACCACTGTCATGGCATTGCGGTTCTTCTCCAGTGTGAATATTCTAGGAATCTGGTAGGCTGAGAGAAAAGTGGTTGGAACATCCATATTATCCACTAGGAGGTCTCCAAACTCCTGACACAGGGTGTTGCTGGGTGTCCTGAAGGTGTACACATCCTCATTATCTGTCTCAGACCCTGTGAGGCTGCCCTCGAGTGGCTGTGTGAAGCCAGACTACAGGGGAGATCATAAGCACTATCTTTGAATTCTGTATTGTGTCGGCTTGGCTTGGGAAGGCCCAGGGCAATTTTATGTATGGCTATGTCACTCTTCTGCCAGGCGCCCTGAGAGAAGCCGGCACTCCTCACATTTTCTGTCCTTGGGCTGATGCATTGGTGTAGAAATACTCCTGAGGGGCACTGGTGGACAAGGCAGGCTGGATGTGGGAAGGGGCAGAGGACTTCCTTTCTCTGAGCAGGCGCTGACTGGAGCTGCTGAACCGAGCCAGAGAAGAGCAGGGACCATGACTGGCTGAAGAAAGGTTTCTCAGGGAACCTGTGTTCATGAAGTCACAGATCTGGCAGATGCTGTGCACCCACACGCATGTCGGCCTCTGTCTCAGCCACCAAGTAGAAAGTGCTCTCACTGGTCTTGATGTCAAACACAAAACTATCCTTCCTGCACCTCTTTCATGTTCAAAGTCAGGCCTAAAGCCACTGATCACAGAAGTTTAGGCTGACGATCCACAGGGGGGGTTTCTTGTAGTGTTTGCTCTTGTAGTATTCCAGAACATCCGGGTCGCCACTCATCTGGCTGCTCCGCGATATAAACCAGCGTTTTTTCCAGGCATAGCACTTCAACTTCTTCTCCGGAGGTGATTTCCTCAGCCATCCGGCCATCCTGTGCACACCACGTCGTCACCGCCACCGCCCATGTTGACAGCTGAGTGGGGCCCGCCACCTTTCAGGACCCTCCCATCTGATGGGCCAGGATGGCTCTGGCATCTTCTGGGTTTTCTCTGGGGAAGAAGCAGAAAAGCAATCCTCGGGGGTGGTACACTCTCTGGAAACATTGTCATAGATGGCTGGACATGCCCCAATAATAGTTGTTGTTTAAAGGAAGGTAGAGGCCACTGCTCAACCCAAACGGGGTCCCTAGGTACCCACTGGATTTTTGGCAGTGGGGAGCGAGCAGTTGCCCTTAAGATTGAGGGTAAACCTGGAAAAAATCCTGTCTGAGTTTCTCATCTCTGCAATTAGGATGGGCAGCTCGTCCCTGTTTAACCTGTAGCTCATATTCTTTAGTGTAAAAGGCCTTATGGTTAGTAGTGATAGAAGCTTCCGAAGGAGGCTGGCAGTTAGGCCAGAGACCACAAGGGGGCGCACCTCCCCTCGATTGCCATTAGAATCAGTCCAGGGAAGCCAGCTAGTGTCTCCCATGATGTAGACTGCCCACCCACACCAAGTAGAGGTGGCCCCGGGACTAGCTGGGGGCGTCCTCTTTTCTGATGATAGTGCGATCAGCCCCAGTGCCTATCAGGAATTTAAAGGCTTTATTTTCAACTGTTAGGGTCATCTTTGGTCTCAGTCTGGGTATTAAAGGCTGTCCAGTGTGCTTTGACTGCTCATTTTGCCGCAGCTCCTTTCTTGATGTGACTATTTCCTGTGAGCATCACGGGAGATGGAGGTGGCACTATCTCTTCTTAAAGTTCCTTCTACATCCTAATCGATATCCTCCTCAGCCTTGGAGAGCAAGAAACATAAAATAATGAAAGAAAATTAATGAAGAAATAAAATTCCCTTTATTCATTATTTCTTATGAAAATGGAAAGTTTTCCCCGAAACAATTAAACAATAGGTGAATTTAGAGAGGCTTCTAGTTTAAAAAGTTAAATACACAAAATTCATTTGCATTTCTGTGTATCATCAAAACATTTACTGTTATTTATAGCTCTTTCAACATATAAAATAGGTAAAAATCTAACAACATTATTCAAGAACTTTATGTAAAAACTACAAAATGAATCAGTTATAATTAAACAATCAGATATTTCCATTGGTAAGTTGGAATAAATATTAATCATGATTACTCTCAAATTAAGTATATACACAACTCAATTCTGATAAGATTCCAATAGGTTGTTTAGAAATAAAACTACATTATAAAACATATGCAGAAAGAGAATAGGACTGTGGTAGCTGAAAACAGTTGTTAAAAGTAAAACCAATGTGTAGGACTCTCGATATCTGGCTCATTAATACGACTTAATATAAAATCATATTAAAGAAAATCTTATTAAAGAAGACAATGAGATACTGAAAACAAGGTAAGACACGCACACCAGTGAAATAAATGACCCATAACTAGATCCATGCAGTCTGTTGATTTTCTCCAGGGGCATTTCCCAGAAAGGGGTTCTTTTATTTTCATTCTTGTAAAAGATTTACTTTTTTAATCACTTATGGTGCTGGAGATCAAACCCAGGACCTTACACATGATAGGGAAGCACTCTGCCACTAAGCTACACTACAGCCCATGAAAAGCATTATTATTATTATTATTATTACAAATGGTGCTAGAACAATTAAACCTGAAAAAATACAAACAAGAGATAAGATAGATCTGTGGGCAAAGGTTCTTGTTTCCAAGTCTGATGACCTTGTTCCATCCCCAGAAGCCACATGGTGGAAGGAGAAGAAGTGTGTGTGACAGCTGAGTTAAGCTGTGCTGCAGGCAGGATAATCAGACCTTCAATGATGAGGAGAGATTGGGATGTTGCAGGTCCAGAGCCTAACTATGGTTAATCTCTGGTTGTCTTTAGCTTGCTCTATACCAATTCCTTACCTACTCTCGTATAGGACTTAACATTCTGCAATTAACAATGAAAAACAATTAGAATGTATTAAGTTAACAAAACCTTATTCTCCTTCAATCAAGGGACTAAGAATGCTATCAGATAGCATCTGAAGCCTATGTTGGAGGTTTCTCCACTTGGCTGGAATCTTCTTCTCTGATGGTTACCAGCAATATAGTTGAAAAGTGTCTTGATTTATGGCTTTCTTTGTTCTGTTGCAAAAGATTCATGAAACCGCCTCCACATTGGAACAGGAAATTTGAAGTAACCCAAATAAATCCATGTTCTCTGGCCATGTCACTCAAATTTGGTTCTAGAATAATCTCTTCTGCCCTTTGATCTGAGAGCTGTGTGTTTGCATCAGCAGTGATAGCCATACAAGAAGAATGCTCCAAAAATCACCTGCTATTCACTGGAGGAGTCACCAGGAGGAAGCAAAGTATGGGCTGGACAAACTGAGTCCAGCTTGGTGTATGCTCAACAGTTGGTGGTGTGTTCTTTTTTTGTAATATAACTTATAAACCGATCAGCCTAGTAACTCAGACTTCTTATTAACTTTTATAACTTATATTAGCCCATTTTTCTTGTCTATGTTAGCCATATGGCTCAGTACCTTATTTGTTGAAGCAGTCACATCTTACTTCTTTGGCTGGGTCACAACTGCAGACTGCAGAATCATCTTTCTAGAATCCTCCTATTCTCATTGCCCCACCTCTACTTCCTGCATGGTCTCCCAGCCTACACTTCCTGCCTGGCTACCAGCCAATCAGCATTTTATTAAACATGTAGAAGAAACAAACGTTTACAGGGTAAAACCATTGTCCCACAGCAATTCTCCCCCCCATTTTTTTCTAAAAAAAAAAAAAAGAACAAGAACTCTAANTTTTTTTCTAAAAAAAAAAAAAGAACAAGAACTCTAAAGCTAATATTTTTTGTTTACCTTTTTTCCTGACCATTATCCATAACAACTTGTAACCACAGATATGATACTTTGGAGAAGAGGTTTTGCTTTTGTTTCCACAGAAAATAAGCAGCTATGGATTTATTCTGTGCTAAGAAAAAAAAGGTTTGATCAAGGAAGACCCCTGAGAAATCTCCAATAGGAGCAGAAGGCCCAGAAGTCTGAGTTCTACATCCAGAACAGCCTCAAGACTGCTGTCTGAGATGATCAAACCTCATAGGATACTCTAGCCACGACTTCATCATAATTCTAAATTTTCTTTAGGTCCCCGTAAAATTATCAGCACCCCAATTCAGCAGGAAGTGACCTGAAAAACTACAACCACAGTCCCAAAAATTGGACTATGGATATTTTCCTTTGTTTAGAATGTTGGTTGCAGTGTTTTCTTAACACTTTTTTGGACCTCCCTTGATTTGGTTGATGGTTCATTTGCTTATTCCTGATCTGGTTATTAAGGAACCAATTTGGTTTAGGTTTGCTATCAAGGTATTTGGTTTAAGGTATCTGTTTGGCTTGCTTACTCTGGAAGCATTTTGGTCTAGGCGTTTTGTCTGGTATTTTGTCTCCTTGCCTGCTTTCAGTTCTGTTAGAGGCACTGAATTTTCTGACTAGTCTTATTTTCAGCATTCATTTGCTTTTAATCTTTTAAAGGCATTTGGCTGCTGTTTTGGTTTTATTTGCCTTTAGAGAATTTTGATTTGGTATCACTTGGCCTTTGTCTCCTCAAGTACTTCAATCTACGTTTTTTTCATGGCTTCTGTTTATTGCAAGCTTGGAAGCTGTAACATGAAGGGGCCTGCTTGGTGGGGTTTCTGTCCCACCAAGTACCCCACAGCCGGCATGTCCCAAAGAAAATCA
>LOEQ01009767.1:20548-30738 GCA_001685075.1 Bramus lutescens
GGAGGAGGTAGAAATTTTTAAGAATAATAATAATAAATGATTAAAAAAAGAAATTGAAATCTTTGGAAAGAGAAATTAAAGAAGACACCAGAAAATGGAAAGATCTTTCATGCTCTTAGGTAGGTAGAATTAACATAGTAAAAATGGCAATCTTATGAAAAGCAATTGTTTCAATAATTTTAAAAGCCATGTATGTTATAATATATATATGTGTATACTATTTGACTCACATGTGTTTATAAACCTTCAAAGTATAAATATATACACACATAGATATATCCTTTCGTTGTCTTTTTCTTGAATATAAATCCTTGTATCATTTTCTAAAATAATTTCAACATTTACATTTTGAATATAGTACGTCTAGTGTCTGAAGCCTTTATATCCAACTTTGTTTCATTGAACAAACTTTATGCTTCTCTGTGAAAGCTTGTTTTGTATTGGTAGGTCATAGCTATCTGAAATTGACTTCTGTGAGTCTAGCAAGGCATATGCTTCTAAGAATGAGTTAGTTTGATTTTTATTTCTGCTAAGTATTCTGGGGCATTCCTAGGCACTCCCAACTCAGCACTGTCTTAGGTCATCATTTCATCTTGAGTTTCCAAATTGTTCTACAAAGATAAGCCTCTAGTTAACATGCTCTAGAAGGGAGATTTTACTCATCTGGACCCCATGTAGAATCAGTGTTTCTTAGTTTTCTGTCTTTGTTAGTAGTTCTTTTCCATCCCCCCCACAGTGTTCATGTTCTTAATAGTCTACCATTTTCCCTGCTGATGATATGGCATCTGGGGGAAGTCTAGCTTTATCTATGGACATGCTTTACAACTCCGCACAGGCCCAATACCTTCACTCCTGTCACATGTGCATACATGAACATCAGACCATCTTTCTGGTTTCAAGATCCTCCTTTTATTCTTAGTTTATTACAATGATTATGTGATTAAAATGATGGCTGTCATATTATGTCCAGCTTAAAATGTACCTTGTGTAACGTTTTTAGTCTCTCTTATCTTCTCTGTTGCTGGAAACCAGTGCTCAATAAGTTTGAATATTTATCTTCTCTAACCATCCCAGTAATAATAATAATTATAAGAGCAATAAAAGATCTTGATGTGGGACGTCTTTCTGTATATGTATTGCTTTTATTGGTTAATGAATAAAGAAGGAGCTTTTAGCGAATGGCTTAACAGAATATAGCCAGGCTGGAAAAGACTCTCTCTCTCTCTCTCTCTCTCTCTCTCTGAGAGAGAGAGAAGGTGGAGTCAGGGAAGCCATGTAGACTCCATCAGAGACAGATGGCAGGAACTTTACTTTGTGAGCCACAACCACGTGGCAATACACAGATTAATAGAAATGGATTAGTTTAAAATATAAGAGCTAGTTAGCCATACGCTTAAGATATTGACCAAGCAGTATTGCAAATAATATAGTTTCTGTGTGATTATTTGAGCTGAGAAATTGGGAACAAACTAACAGTCTCCTCCAACATGATCTAGTAAAAATATCAAATCATTTATGTTCTAATATTGTCTGAGCATCTATCTTCTTCTGGCTCACACTATTATATGGCCATTCATCTTCACATCCTTATGTGGTTATTAAGGAAGAAAATAAAACCAATGAGTCTTCCCTATTTTGCTAATTTCAACAGTGAAAACACAAGCATTTGCATTTGTTTCTGAGAAGTTCCCATTTTCACACTTTATTATTCTATTGTTGGCCATTTTGATAAAACTGTTTTGCTTTGTAATTCAAATGATAATATGAATCTTTGGGATTTCTTTTTATTCTGAGATAGAAAATGATCAGGCATTCACTGATCATCAAGAAGCCCTCAAAATATGAGGATCTTAGCCAAAAATATTTCCTCCCTCCATATCCTCAAACTGTAAACATTCAGCACATATGCAATTAACCTGATGGCTCTTCAGAAGAGCAGAGAGTCCTGAATACAAAGTGCAGTTCTTCCCAACATGCCAGGTACCCTCCCCTAAAGCATCTTCATTCTTCTGACCATCTCATAGTTTCTGAATTTTATTTCTATAATTAAAAAATGCTAATCTCAAAGAATGTGCCAGCTAAAAGGTTATGGAATAGTCAGATATAAAATTCCAGTATTAAACCCTCTCACAACCTCAAGGTATTAATGATGCTTAAACAGTATTTTAATAATTGTTGGACATTTTAGAAATAAAGTCTAATAAATAAATAAAACAAAGTTTGCTTAGTGTACTCAAACCATACCTAAGGAATAATGTCAGACACCATTGGAAACCCCAAACTCTGAGATAATCTCCAAACTGGAATTATGATAACTTTGCTCTTTATTAACATTAAGACATTAGGCAAGCTACAAACTTCTTCTCTTGTGGTTAAAAGGAATAATTGCATCTGGAAGTGTGGGACATGGATAGAGGAAATGCTCATTGTCATCTGACATGTATCATATACATACACAGTGACCTAAATGATGCATTTTCTTGATAAACAATGTACCCAATTTCAACAAACAGGTTAGAGTTTAGAATTATCTTATATTTAGGTGATTTTGCAGGGGTTCTCAGACACCTAGAGGGTTTATAAAGCAAGGCCCTGTGAACTGCCAACACTGCCAATACTCCCACTGGAGGGTCTCAAATAATTGTATCGTAGAGATCGCCTCTCCAGACCCTTTGGTAGGGGTTGTTCCAGACGATTACATCATTGGTGGAACATCAGGATAATGAATTTTATAAAAACTAAGTTTCAAAAGTTAGTTTCTAGTCAGAATTTCATCAAAGGATCTGAGATTACATGTAGGGGTTCAGCCTTGATTAATACAATGAGAAAGGTAATTATATTAATCAAAATGACTTAATTCCTCTCAACAGGCTCATTTCTAGTGAAGCTTGTTCATTAATACAGTGTATTTTGCCACTGTGATAGCCTAAAGATTAGCATCATCATTTATAGGAGCTCACGTTTGGAGAGCTGTTCTTTCTTATCTTTGACATTTCTAGGAGAGTGTGTGCCTGAAGCCCATCACTGGCACTATGCTATTAGTGGATTTTATGATCAGTTAGAATATGTCTTTTATTTTTGCTAATTTAGGGGAAGGTTGAGATAGGTTCTCACTGTGTAGCCCTGACTGGTCTAGAGCTCACTATGTAGACCAGACTGGCCTCAAACAAGAGCTCCTCTTGCTTCTGCTCTTCTGCCTCCCCAGGGTTGGGGTTAATGGTGTGCACCACCACACCCTATTGAGAATATGAATTTTAAAATGTTTAAAAGTGTTAGCTGCTGTTCGAAGTCCTTGGATCGGGCCAGAGCCAGATCTCCTTAAATATCTTTTCTTTCTACCCATAAACTTTCTCTTCCCTTCTTTATTAAGTTGCCTCTTCTCTCTCTCTCTCGTGGCTTTTCTAATTGCCACTTTCATTTTGCTCTCCAGTCATAAGTCTGAGCTTAAAGACCCATTTTCACTGTGAATATGGTCAAGTGTTCTCCAGGCAGTCGTGTCCATACAGTCTCTAAGAACAGGACGTGCTGAGGACTAGATGAGCAGCTCTTAGGAACAGGGTCAGGCTTTATCCCCACCACAGGCTCCAAGACTGGATATGTGATCTAAGCAGGCTATAAAATTTGACCATACACATATCTTACCAAAGGCTAAATGATTCACAATGGCAAATTTGTTAAATATATGGAAGAAATAGAGTCCAATTTTAAACATCTGGATTTATAAAATTATTAAAATTTGGAAGAGCATTCTTGGGTTCAGTGTTTTACATTTCTGGTCCTTGGTCTTTTTCCACTAAATAATTGTTTTGGAAAATTTGAGTAAGATCTGTTTAACAGCTTTCATATATGCTGTGAGCCAAAACAAAAAAAAAGGAGAGAGAATAAAGGATGCTGTAGAGTGACTTAAAAGAAAATGTCTAAAGTAACATTTTGAATGAATGGAGATGATTTCTTGCTCAAAAATACATGTATTCCTGAAGACCAGATAATCTTCTCTTCATGTGGAATGTTAGGAGGGAATTCACAACTGAAAGCACATTGCAGCAAAAACTCATTTCTAGCACTAAAACTACAGACACAAATAAAACAATAACAATAAAAGGAATACAATCTACAGCTCTGGTTTTAACGTAAAATTACAGACAAAGGATGGAGGAATAGGTAGCTCAGTACATGATAGGTACATTATAAATGGGTGTAGATGGATGGTAAATGCATCAGCTTTACACACACACACATACAATTGTACTGACTGTTGTTTGTCAACTTGACATAAATTAGAATATTTAGGGAGAAGAACTCTAAGTTAAGAAATCACCTCCATAAAATTGGCCATTGGCAAATTTGTGGGGTATTGCCTTGATTAGTGATTGATTCAGGAAGGCCCAGTTCACTGTGGGTGGTGCCTGGGTGCTATAAGAAAGCATGCCAAGCAAGCCAGTGAAGAGCACTCCTCCACGGCCTTTGCATCAGCTCCTGCCTCAGGCTCTTTCCTTAGACAACTGCCATGATAGCCCAGGATGATGGACTGGTGAGTGTAATTACAAGAGAAATAAACCCTTTCCTCCCAAAGTTGCTTTCAGTCATGGTGTTTTAGCACAGGAGTAGAAACTCTAACTAAAACAATTGTGAATTAGACAGTGTTTTATAATTTCAGAGAGGGCAGTCATAGAAAACCTCACTTTGGTAGTGGAGAAAGAAAGTGACAGCCCTACAAGACGGTGGTTCTCAACCTGTGGGCTTCGACCCTCTTAGGGTTGAATGATCCTTTCACAGGGGTCACCTAAGATCATTGTGAAACACAGATATTTACATTATAATTCATAACAGTAGCAGTGAAAATAATTTCATGATTGGGGGTCACCACAACATGAACTATATTAAAGGGTCACAGCATTAGGAAGGTTGAGAACCACTCCTAAGAGAAAGCCACATCAGGAAAAAAACACAGGAAATCAATACCATATTGGGGCAGGGAGAACCGTCTGGTTACTTTGGACTTTTGTTTTTCTCTTGTGGTCATTGTAGCTGATCTTTCAAGGAGAGGCAAGTATGCAAACTAATTGGTTCTTTTAGCAACTAGTCAGGGACAGTGGTGACTGGACCAGACCGGCAGTGGTAGAGATGGTTAAGAAAAAGATCTCAGGAGAATGGAGACATGGCCCAGCCATTAGGAGCACTTGCTGCTTACAGTGGGCCCTTCCACCACTCTTACAATGATGGCTGAGTTCCCAGCACCCACATGGCAGCTCACCACTGTTTACACTCCATTTCCAGGGTCTGACACTCTCTTCTGACCTCCTTGGCCTCTGCTGACCAGTGCTACACTTATACACATGCAGATGAAACATTCATACTCATAAAATAAGCAAGTATTTTCCCGAAAGATTTCAAAGTACCTTGAAGATTTAATAGGCAAGATCTACTGATGAACTGAATCTTGTCTGTGATAAAAGGAGACATCAAGTATAATGTTTCTGATCTCAACAACAGTTTTTTTTTCTGTATTATATAAATCGGAGGACATTACAAAAGGATGAGATTTGGTGATGGGAATCAGAGACTTTTATGAAATGTTATTTTAAACAAATAAGAAATTATCATAAGTAAAAAAATTAGGTACAGAATTGAGAGTTCCAACTATGGAGAAAAATAAATGGAAAGCCATCAGAACTGCATATTAATGGTATTTAAAAGTGATGCAAATGGATAAAAACAAATTCTTCAAACATTGAGTCTTAATGATACAACAGCTTTTAGGTTTTAGAGAGATGGGGGAAAAAACTGAGTGGAGAGGCCAGCCAGTCATAGGCAAAACTCAAAAGAGAGTGGTGTCTTGGAAGCCAACTAAAAGAGCTTTAAAAACAGGAAGTTATGAGCCTTGCAAATCATTAGAGACAGGTCAAGCAATAGTCTCACTGAGACTGAGTCACTAGATTTCATAACCTGATAATCACTGTGACCTTGACCAAAACAACTTTAGTAAGGGGATGGGGTCAAAGGACTGCCAAAGACAGTTCTAGAGAGTTCTGGAGGGGTGGAATAGCAACAGAAAGAAGGAACACACAAAACTGGTTTTAGGAGATTTGCCTATAAACTGGAACATGAGGTTGCTGGAGAAAAGATGAAGGGATTTCTCTGTTGACTGGGTATGAAAGTTGTCCTTTTGAGTCCACTATTGTAAGAGATGGGAGCCACCGACTTAAGACAGGAATAGGTCAGGGGGCCTATGAGCTTAAGGGAAATGATAAGAAATGATCCCTAGTCATAGTAGATAAAGTTAGAATCAGTGTAGTCAGGATGATTGGAATGTTGATACAAAATAAACAAGCAAAAACCACTTGCAACTCTCACCTCAAAGGGACAAGGGATGGTTATAAAATGAGAGGCTGCTTGTTGGGGTTTCTTTCCTCCCAGCAGGTCCCACAGCCAGTAAGCCCCAAAGAAAATCACACAAAGGTCTACATAAGTTGTAAAACTGATTGGCCCATTAGCTTAGACTTCCCATCAACTCCCATAACTTATATCAGCCCACCATTCTAGTATATGGCTTGGTACCTTCTACAGCGGAGTAGGTCACATCTTCCTTCTTCAGTGTCTGGACAGGACTGGGAGGAATAGGCTTCCTCCTTTCCAGAATTCTCCTGTTCTCTTTCACCCACCTCTACTTCCTGTCTGGTTGTCCCGCCCATACTTCCTGCCTGGCTACTGGCCAATCAGCATTTATTTAAAACATAATTGACAGAATACAGAATTGTCCCACACCAGATGGTTAGTCTGGAGCCAAATTTGAGTGAGCATGGCCCAAGAAACATGGAACTAGGTTCCATTTTCCTATGTGGAGGCAGTTTGATGAAGTTGTTTAATAGCTGAACAAAGAAAATAATAACTTTCAAACACACTAATAGATACATCAGAGGCAGTTACAGCAAGATGTGGAGTCTTTCCTATCGGTCTTGGATGCTATCTGATGGTGTTCTTAGCTATTGGGTTGGTGGGAGCTGGTAGCCAGCCAAGTTAATAGATTCCTAATTTCTATCTATTAGTCATAGGATGTTAGTTCTAACACAGAGTTGGGCCAGGAATGGCTACCCATGGGGCGAAAGCTAGTGAGAGAGAGAGAGAGATGTAGAGTCCCAATTAGCCTATGGGACTACAACATTCCAATCTTTGCAATAGAACACTATTGCAGTTCTAGTTATCCAGTCTTTGCAGACACAGCCTCTTTATAGGGATTATCATACACAGGTATTCTCTGGTTATGTGCACGTTAGTGTACATAGGTCCAGTATAGACAGGGAATTGAATTTTTCTAGGCCAAACTTTTACCAAGTGAGCTATACAAAGAAAAAAACAATGTAAGAGCTTTAGAATCATGGGGTCTAAGGTGCATATCGACTGGGATACGCTGGAGCTAGTTGAAGTGTTAGATGTAGTTGCTTGAGAATGGAATGTTCTAGGTTAGATTATGGATAGAAGGCTCTGGGTAATGCTACAGTCAATGGATGGACACAGGAGTAGGGCCAGAAGAAGAAAAACAAAAAGGCAAAATCCTAAGAGGGCAGAGGTGAGTGAATGACAGAAGTACTAAGGCATGGGATGGATTTTCTGGGTTATTTGTTGAAATCATCCCAGCATTGCTGTGTCAAGGCAGGGTGACATGAGAGCATATGAACAACTATTGGAAGGTAACATGTGATAACATGCAATTCAGAACTGGGGTTGTGATAGAGAAGACACACGGATTGGGATTAAGAATAATGAGTAACTGTGCATTGACGTAAAGGGTTCCCACTAGATGTAGGTGATTATATGTGCATAAATATGAGTTTTAGTATCTGAATTTTCAGCATCATTTAATTTTAATGAATCTAAGTTTAAGTTTAAATAGTTGCATATGGCTGGTGAATAACACATTGAATTGTCAATGTAAAGAAGCAAGGATGATGTCTACCTTAGTATGGATGAGCTTCATTACACAGGGAGATATGGGTAAACTCAGCTGTGGATCAGCCTGTGGAGGAAGCAGCACCAGGCAAGAAGCAGGGTACAGGAAATAGTTTATTACCAGTGACTGAAATCCAAAGGGCTGTATGTGAAAACCCCAGGAACTGGAGAGAGAGAATGGCTACAGAGAGGAAGCAGATGAGCATCTTTCTTCCTATGTACATCATTATAGTTATGCTATGGCTTTAGGATTTTGAGCAATGGGTTCACGATTTATTAATTTAGTGGCCCTCAGAGAAATAATTACACTGCTTCACATAATGTTGGTAGTAACAGGTACTTCTCAAAGAGCAACTTTTAAAAATTATTTGGCAGGTAAGCTTATTTATTTTGATAGACTCTAAAATACTTGTCAAAGAACTTTGAAAATTATCTGGCAGGTGAGCTTATTCATATTGACAGACCCTAAAGTACAGGGCTCCATCGGTGTTTATACCACCTTCCAACTTTCCACACTGATTGCCTTAGTCCAAATGAGATGGGGTTGTAAATGCCCATTAAAGTTCTTCTGTGTCAACAGAAGGCAGCAATGAACTGCTGGAAATCAAACAGCTATGTTTAGAAAGCAGTATTTAATGAGACTTCAAAAGCTAGTTAGTGCTCACTGAACACTTTCCATGTAAGAACTTTGTAGCTTAGCTGTCTTTCATTTATCTCCCGGCAATCCTATGGAGGATTTGCTACATATGTGTGACAGAGAACACCATAGCTTAGGAGGAGGGTTGCTCTGGTTAAGTTCATACAGACAGGAAGTATAAGATCTGAGACTAAGGCCATTTTTTTTGCATTTGTAGATGCCTAACGTTTCTTTTAGTTTTTTTTAATTTTTGAGATTATCATATAATTACACCATTTCTCCCTTCCCTTTCCTCCCTCTGAAACCTCTCAGATGCCCCTCCTCACTTTCCTTCAAACTCATGACCTCTTTTTCACTAATTATTGTGTTCATACATTTTATACATATACATAAAACCTGTTATACATACATATACAGTCTAGATATAAATATATATGTGGCAGTTTTAAAGAAAATGGCCCCCAAAAGGGAGTGGCACTAATGGGAAGTGTGACCTTGTTGGAATAGGTGTGGCCTTGTTTGAGGAAGTGTGTGTCACTGTGGGGGTGGGCTTTGAGGTCTCCTTTGCTCAAGCTACATCTAGTGAAAAA
Source organism: Bramus lutescens (assembly GCA_001685075.1). Taxonomy (NCBI): domain Eukaryota; kingdom Metazoa; phylum Chordata; class Mammalia; order Rodentia; family Cricetidae; genus Bramus; species Bramus lutescens. The sequence goes on from LOEQ01009767.1 coordinate 29,723, forward strand.
GAGCACTTTCTGTTGCCTGCAAGTCGGTTACTTTTCCAGCACCATGTCTACCTGCATGCCACCATGTCCCATCATGATGGTAATGGACTGAATCTCTGAACTGTAAGTGAGTCATCACAATTTAATGTTTTCCTTTTTAAGATTTGCTGTTGTCATGGTGTCTCATTACAGTAATAGAAACCATAAGACATTATGTGCATACATATAACCTGTTCAGTCCATATTATGTTACTAGTATAGTCTCTAACAACATTCCACAAACATCTGTCCTTATGCCCTTAGATAAGTATAGTCTTCACTCCTAATCAAGCAATCTTCTCTTTGCAGTAGATGGATATCACAATAGAAAGCCACAATTGATAAAAAAAAAGTGAAGTTGTGGAGTCCAGTCCCAATGAATGTATCTACAAAACACTTCTGCAGCTAAAACTCAGGGAACATTGTAGAAGAGAAAGCAAAAAAAAAATTAAGAGGCAGAGAATCTGGGAGTTTGCTGTTTGTGTCTCCTAGAATGTCAGAAACTATACCCATGAAGTCTCAACACTATGATTATTCAATTGTAAGACAAATAAGGAAAACACCAATGGATGTGCCACACTGGGCAGAGGATAACCATTATAGATTAACTCGAATAAATAAGTGATATTATTTACAAAATTTAAATGTCAAATTAAGGCTTATATTCAGAAAAAAATAATTAGCAAATCATCAATAGAGCAGATATGACAATTCTATTTTGTAAATATTTCTAAAAATACATTTTCTTCTTGGTGTGGGAGAATTGTATGTATTCGGTCAAACATGTTTTAAATAAACACTGACTAGCCAGGCAGAAAGTAGAGGTGGGTCAACCAGACAGGAAGTAGAGGTGGGACAATGAGAACAGAATTCTAGGAAGGAGAACCCCATTCCTCGCAGTGCTGCCCAGATCACCGAAGAAGCAGGATGTGACCTGCCCCGCTAAAAAAAGTACTGAGCCATGTGGCTAACATAGATAAGAATAATGGGTTAATATA
>LOEQ01009767.1:47374-59164 GCA_001685075.1 Bramus lutescens
TCTCTCTCTCTCTCTCTCTCTCTCTCTCTCTCTCTCTCTCCCTCCCTCCCTTTCAACTGGGGGCAGAAATAGCAAGGAGGAACAAAGGAAGTTCAAAGTCGTTTGAAACTACTCTGTGACTTGGGTCCATTAGCCGAATGGGAGACGACCAAGGCAACAGAATCCTAGGGTTCTCTGGGTATCAGGAGAAAGAATTGTAGAACATAGACCAGCACACAAGGTGGTCACACAAAGGTCAGCTCATATTGTCTCTGCTGGTATCTATCCAATTACAAAAATATGCCTGGAGTTGAAAAAAAAAAGCACCTTATGTTTTGACAGGTTAGGAGACATGTAGAGGCAGGCAGGGGTGTGCCCAAAGTGCTTGAATGTACAGCAAAGGTCATTTAGACACTCATATGCCTGGAAAGGATATAGCCCTACCTGAAATTTATTTTCTTCGTAGACTCTGTTACTATAAAAAGATACCTCTTAAAATTCTACCAAATTATACATCCAGGACTCTTTAGAGCAGTGTGTTTATTTTTAATTTGAAGGTGCCCTTGGGTGTTCCCACATTCACAGTCAAACCCAAAGACCTCAGAAGGGTCCACAACTTGATTGGTCAACTCAGTGCTGGAATGCAATTTGCATCTGGTAGCTTCCTAAGTGCCCATGAACTGGAACTCAGAAACATTTCCCTAGGAAAGCAACTCCTAGAAGCAACTATTAGTTTATTCATTTACTCAGGGCTAAGTTGTCAGCAGACATTCACGAAAGGACCTAATCCTTTGCAGTGGTTCAAGGAGTTTCTTTTATTATGAGGGGCACATTCTATGGGGTTGTACTGGTCATGTTAATTCTATATTGTTGGACATAAAAGCTTCAGTTTTCCTTTGCTAACTTAGGACTTTACAGGGCATCTCTCTGGCCTTTTAAATCCACAAATCCCAAGTGAAATTATAAGCAGAATAAAAAAGAAAACAAAATCCAGCAAGTCTTGTTTCCCTGGGGCCTCAAATCCTTCCAAATCAACTCTGAAACACTGTGAATTTATTCTTTCCAATCGTGCCTATTACTTCAGTCAATCTTGCTTTGGGACTAATTTATTTTAAGGCCATTTCTGAGTAACTCAGTATGGAGATATTCAGGAAGTTAACAGAAAGGGCAAATTCCAAAGACCTTATAATCTCATAAAATGCCAAATAGTAAACATTAAGCAATTGTAACAATATAAGTAAATATCAGGTAGAAATTGAAAGAATTGAGAAAAGCCCTGATTAGGGTCCTGATTAATTTGGTGCCTGAAGGAAGAAAAACATTGGCAAGCTTATTTCCAGCACATCCTCGGGTCTGGAAAGCCTGAATATATTTGCAAAAGGCAGAGTTCTTTTTGAAAAGTTATTCAAAATGGGGCAAAACGAGAACTAAACAAAAATGGACTCCTTTTTTAAACTGTCAAGAAATATTCTCCAGGTGCAGGAGAATGCAATTCAACATTTCCAAACACAAAACAAAAAAATGGAGCTAAACAATATTTCCAATTGTGAAAGGCAAATCGGAACTCAAAAGCAAGAGAATAAAATTGACCTACACCTGGAGGAAGAGGTGAGTGTTTGAGCCCTACCGCCATCCATCACAGCCCCAGTGGCCAGGCAGCAGTGTTCTCCCTGTCCCCAACCATCCCCCACCACATCAGCAACCACCAAGGCCACAGAACCCATCTGCACCAATTGGAGGAAGAGTGACCCTGGCACTGGTTGTAGGACATGAGACCCTGGGAGGCACCAGCCCCATCTGTGGAGTCAGAGGCCACTTGTTCGTTTCCTGGCTGCCCAGACACCCGAAATATTCACACAGAAACTGTATTAATTAAACCACTGCTTGGCCAATCACTTAAGTATATTGCTAGCTATCTCTTACATCTAGAATTAACCTATTTCCATTATTTTATATTTTACTATGAGGCTTGTGGACTACTGGCAAGGTTCCAGCTGACAGCTCATGTCTTTCCCGTCTGATGGCTACATGGTGTCTCTCTGACTCTACCTTCTTTCTCCCAGCATTCAGTTTAGTTTTTCCACCTAGGTCTACTCTGCTAAGCCACTGGCCAAAACAGATTCTTTATTTATTAACCAATAAAAGCAACACATACAGAGAAGGACTTCCCATACCACCTCTGCACCAATTGGGGGACGAGATGGGTAGACAGCAGTGTAAGAATACATTCAACAACATAAAGAACAATATGGCAACAGCAGAAGCTAGTGGTTCTACAACAGTAAGACCTGAACATCCCAACACAGATGAAGCCAAAGTAAACAACCTTAAAAATAACTTTATAAAAATGATAGAGGGCCTTAAAGAGGAAGTGAAATTTTCCCTTAAAGAAATGGAGGAAAATAAAAGCAAAAAAAAAATTGGAAGAAATCAATAAATCCCTTAAACAAAGCCAAGAAAACCAAGAAGAAAAAAACAATCAAACAAGTGAAGGAAATAATTCAAGACTTGAAAATTGATGTCAAGACAATAAAGAAAACACAAACAGAGGGAATTCTGGAAATGGAAAATCTGGGGAAATGAACAGAAACTACAGATGCAAATATAATCAACAGAATGCAAGAGATGAAAGGGAGAATCTCAGGCATTGAAGATACAATAGAGGAAATAGATTCATCAGTCAAAGAAAATGTTAAATCCAACAAATTCTTAACACAAAACATCCAGGAAATCTAGGACACTATGAAAAGATCAAACCTAAGAATAATAGGAATAGAAGAAGAATTCCATCTCAGAGGTTCAGAAAATATATTCAACAAAATCATAGATGAAAACTTTCATAACCTAAAGAAGGATATGCCTATGAAGATACCAGAAGTTTACAGAACACCAAATAGACTGGACCAAAAAAAAAAAAGTCCCCTCACTATACAATAATCAAAACACTAAACATACAGAATAAAGAAAGAATATTAAGAGCTGCANGAGGAAATAGATTCATCAGTCAAAGAAAATGTTAAATCCAACAAATTCTTAACACAAAACATCCAGGAAATCTAGGACACTATGAAAAGATCAAACCTAAGAATAATAGGAATAGAAGAAGAATTCCATCTCAGAGGTTCAGAAAATATATTCAACAAAATCATAGATGAAAACTTTCATAACCTAAAGAAGGATATGCCTATGAAGATACCAGAAGTTTACAGAACACCAAATAGACTGGACCAAAAAAAAAAAAGTCCCCTCACTATACAATAATCAAAACACTAAACATACAGAATAAAGAAAGAATATTAAGAGCTGCAAAGGAAAAAGGCCAAGTAACGAATAAAGGCAGACATATCAGAATTACACTTGATTTCTCAATGGAAACTCTGAAAGACAGAAAGTCCTAGACCGACATTCTGCAGACACTAAGGGACCATGGATGCCAGCCCAGACTACTATAACCAGCAAAGCTTTCAGTTACCATACACGGACTAAACAAGATATTCCATGACAAAATCATATTTAAAGAATATTTATCCACAAAACCTGCCCTACAGAATGAAATTAGCTGTACCCACGAAAACACAGGCAACAAATAACCTCACACTAATAAACCCCAAAAAAATGGAAACACACAAACACTATCACCACCAAAACCAAATAGAACAGTAATTAACAATCACTGGTCATTAATATCTCTTAATATCAATGCACTCAATTGTCCTACACAAATACACAGACTAACAAAATGGATACAAAAACAGGACCCATCCTTCTGTTGCATACAAGAAACACACCTCAACTTCAAAGACAGACATTACCTCAGAGTAAAGGGTCGGGAAAGATTTTTCCAATCAAATGAATCAAAAAAAAAAAAACAAAAACAAAAAAACAAGTAGGTGTAGCTAATCCTAACATCTAACAAAAGTAGATTTCAAACTAAAATTAATCAAAAGAGATGTAAAAGGACATTTCATATTCATCACAGGGAAAAATCATCAAGATTAAACCTCAATTCTGGACATCTGTGCCCCAAAATACAAGGGCACCCACATTTGTGAAGCTTAAATCACACATCAAACCCTACACGCCAAGAATGGGAGACATCAACACCCCACTCTTACCACTGGACAGGTCTGCCAGACAGAAACTGAACAGAGAAATAAGGGAACTAACAGATGTTATGAGTCAAAGGGACTTAACATACATATGTAGAACATTTCACTCAAACACAAAAGATGTTCTTTCTTATCAGCACCTCATGTAACTTTCTCTAAAATTGACCACATACTCCATGGCAAAGCAAACATCAACAGATACAAAAATATTAGAATAAACCCCTCTATCTTGCTCAGCCTTGATACAGGGGACAGGGGCTTTGTCTTGCCTCAACTTGGTTTGCCAGACTTTGTTGACTCCCTAAGGGAGGTCTTATACCTTCTGAGGAGTGAATGGGAGACAGAGAGGGGGAAATTGGAGGGTGGAGAAGGGGAGGGAGGGGGAACTAGGGTTAGTATTATAAAATGAAAAAAATTAAATAAAAGAACACAAGAGAAGAAAATCTCCAGTGCCATGACACAGGAGTGTAACGACGATTAAACCAGGAGAGAGGAGAGTCTTGTGCCTGGGTTCATTAGTGTCCTTTAAGGATGGACTCTAGTCCAGAAACATATGTTCACAGCAAGAATAAAAACTGGGCTTCCTAGACAAAATCAGCATGCCATAAAACAATGCACAGAGCCTGAAGGCTTTAACATCTCTGACTATATATGGTTGTAGTAGCAGCTGGAAAGAGCCTACAGCCCAACACTATGGGTAAAACATTTTTGCTGAGGAAGAAGATCCAGGCAACAGTGGGTGGGAATGGGGTCTGTACTCTCCTTTTCAGGGCACTCTGAGAATTCCAGGCTGAAAAAGACAGCACCCCAAATAAGTCAGAAATAGAGAGTTTTGAAGTTGCTTGCTGGTATAGCACAGCTGGAATCCCCCTCACAGTGACCCAGGGAGCTCTTTAGAAAAGTTTATCCCCTCTGAAATAATTTCATAAGTACAGTCAACTGAAATCATTTCATAAGTACAGTCAACAAAGGGAGCATCCAAAAAGGCGGTCTGCAGGGTCTGAGGAAGCAGTGATAGCGGACCCAGATGGAGGGAGTTTGTGAGAAGTGTGTTTGCCTGGTTTAAGCTACAAAGGAACTATTCTGCAAACTAAAAACAGCAAGTCAGGAAACAAGCACCGTGAAGACAAGAGAAGCACAGTCATTAATGATTTTTTTATTTTATTTTCTGCAGTGAGAGTACATAGAAGACCAATTATTCTTGAGTAGGGTCTCCATAGTATGGTGGAGGAAGACACCAAAGTATGATGTATTAGAAAGTGAGTCTTAGAAGTCCTAATACGTGCTGCATGAAAATCCCGAACCTCTAAACAAGGAGCACTTAAACAGTATCCTAAGCCATAATGGGGAAGACTCACCAAGGGCCAGGTGGAATAAACAGAAATGCTAAGGAGAAACCTTGACATAAGGAACCAAGGACCGTGTTACACATCAGTGAGCCATGTGTTTGAAAGTCACTGAAGGTCAGAGGACAGGGACTACAGGAACCAAGCTGAGTTTTGGATTTACCTTGTAGGGTTGTTCGGCTCTTTTTTTCTGCTTGCTTCAGTTTTTTTTTTTTTTTGGTTCAGTGCAGTCTTACTAGGATTTTTTTCCACCAAAGAAGATATTGTTTTTACCAAAATTCTTTTATAAATTTTCTATATGTCACATTCTGTTTAAGTTTTAAGGTCAGTGTTTTTCCTGTTCTCAGCTGTTCTGAAGTATTACTTTAATCGTTCTTTAATGCTACTTGACTGTTGCTTTAGCGTCGTGTTGCCGAAGGCTGTTGAGTTCTAGAGGAGGAAAACAACAGACTTACATAACAGCGTAAACAAAATGTTAAGAAAATCGTCGATATCAATCACCCAAGCTATTTGGTGCAATTGTTTCAAATGAACCAAATAGCTTGAAGATGGAGATTATTTAAAACATCTCCAAAAGGAGCAACATTCATTCATGTTCTCACTGGACTCTTTGGGGGTACCAGGTATAGCAGCACCATGGTCTGAAGACAAACAGCTGATGAGACAGTCTCTTTCCTCAAAGACTCATTCATCTCCAGTTTAGGGGGTAAATAAAAGCCAACCCAGAAATATCAATGAATAGCATCGTGTGGCCTTCACGTTATGAGAGAGGTATGTATTTCATCACCACAGACGCTCTAAGGAGGACTTAGGACCAGATTGATGGAGTTCAGGAAGTTGTGTTTGGTGAGCTGTGCTGTAACTGAAGCTGAGAAGTAGAACTAGCCAGGCAGAAGGTATCTGCACCTCCAGAGTATGGCTGGTCAGTTATCTGTTACAGCCCAGCCTTACAGAACCGGGAAATCCTGAAACCCAGCTCAGACGGAGGAATGGGCATGCAGATCATGAAGCGCCTTCTGTCTTTTAACTTTGTACAAGCAGTGAAAAGACGTCGATAAAGGCCCCGTGGAAGCTGACACCCGAGTTGGATTTATGTTTAAGAATGAACACTTTGGGAGCAATATGAATGGTGGGTTGTAAACGGGAGCAAGTTCAGAGTAGGAAAGTCAATGGGAGAAAAATTGGGTATTCAGACAAGAAACGAAAAACCCTTCTGCCACAGCTTTCTAACACTGAATTCAGATCAAAGTAGATCACTCTGTCTGCAGTGTGGGCTGTTTCTTCTCAAACAATATCATGTGTAAGACCCTACAAGGTGAAACCACTCTGGTGAAGATGGGAGATAAGAACTGATGATCATTCCCTGTGCATCTTGCAGGAGCTCCCAAGACCCCTTTGAGAAACAGCTGGCAGTCCGCTGAACCACTGGGATCAACTTAAGATGTAGAAGTAATGTTTGGGCCTATTTTATTGAACAAACTTCTTGGGTATTTTATCACCTATAGCATCAAGATTTTTTGCTATAATATAGCAAAAAATAAATAAATGTCATCAATAAATGTCACAATATTTCATAAGAAGTTGTTTTACTTCTTTAGGAGTCAGATACATATTTCAATTGATAACTGTTGCTGTGTCTCTAGCTTCTGCGGCCATTCATCAAAAGCTATTCATACAGTCCTTGTAGGCAGGTATGCTTACCTTTTATTTTATGAACTCATCTTCATGGAGACTGCATAGACAATTCTACCTTTTTGGGTCTCTGCTAAATTTGTTCCATATTCTCTCCTTTGATAGAATTGTTCACTACTTGTTCCCAGGCTCTCCGTGAAATGACAGAGTTATGTCCAAACATTAACCGTGAGCTCAGCCTTTTTTTTTTGTTTCGTGTTGTGTTGTGTTGTGTTGTTTTGAGCTTCATGCTTTCACTTCCCCTGCATGTATTAAATTACACTGCATATATGCCAAAACAGGTCAAACTGAACTTTCTCCCTCCCTAACCCACACCTACTTCCCTGCCAATTATTGTCACAATGTCAAGAAGTAACTGGATACTATAGTTACCAATCAGCCGCTGCAGGCTTTCCATCCATTCACCCACTGTCTGGTCTCCTGTCAGGCAAAACTATGCAACTGGCTGTGACTACATGAAGAGCTGACATGTGTCACTGCCATCAACAAACATTAAAAACAAATTAGAAGCAATGTACAGCCTTGTCACTGACTGTTCCTGCTTCGTTATCTTTTTGTTAGAATAGAAAACAATGGTTTCATTGGGACATTTTCATGCATGCATGATATTGTTCCTGTTTCAGCTTTGTCCTTCATTGGCCTCCCTATATCTTTTCCTCATCCTATTTATCCCCTTCTTCCTTCAGAAATTCTTCCTTGGCTTTCATATGAAAATATATGTATTTTTAACATTCATAATTTAAATAGACTGATATCACTTCTTCTCCCTCTTTTCCTTCTAACCTGTTACAATTACCTTCCTTCAATGCCTTACCATCCACCCCATTCTCAAATTGATAGGCTTTTTTCCACTGATTATGTTGCTTTTACGCACACACACACACGTGCACACACACACACCCTAATGTGCATTACATACACAAACATATTACATACACACACAGCCTGAAGAGTCCACTTTTTTGGGTTTTTTGTATGTTTATGGTTTAAGGCTAACCACTTGGCATTGGATAACTGAAAAATGGATTATCCTTAGGAGAGGCTAATTCTCCATCTCCCAGCAGTCAATAGTTACCTGTAGCAATTTGTCTAAGGGTGGGATGCTGTAAAATTTCCCCCTTCCTTATTAAGAAGTCTGTTGATATTGCTAATTTTCCAGTCTTACTTATGCAACTATGTCTATGAGGGGCTGCTTTTCTGTAGGCCTCCTGGTGTTCTGAGTCTTACAATAGCATTTCTACTCCTTCCTCCATGGTGTCCCCTGAGCCATAGATGCAGGAGCTGTGATATATTCGTAAACATTGGGTCTGGGATCCCCACAATCCTTTGATCTCTGTATTGTGTCCAATTGTTGTTTAGACTAACAAAACCCCAGTACCAGACCTGAGAAAGCCTTTCAAAGGGTTAGTCAGGATAGTTAGTCTAAGTGACTCCCAAAATAATATAGATTATCAATATAGCCCTTGGTTGCCTCTCAGGGACTGATAGTGGCCCCCGTGGATGAAGATACCACACACTTAGGTCATATGACATAGATGACTGAAGGTGTATCTGAAAAGAAAGCCTCTTTTTATGATCTGGATTTTATGATTCCAGAAAATACTATGCAAGCTGCCAAGAGAAGGAAACAATTAAGAGTCTTACCTATCTGTGACACCTACAAACCACAACAATTGCCAGTGTGAAGGTGTAAGAAGTGGCACTCACAAGTTGGTGGCCACCAACAGCTGTATAATTGCACTTAAAGCCCACTCAACAGGAGGAACTCTTGCCTGGCTCTGTAAATGAGCCAGCTTCCCAGGGCTAGTGAGGTCATGGACCATAGAAAAGATTCTACTACCACCACTTTGCTAGACCAACACAATTCCTTCCTACATGCCAAATCTTATCCTAATACCCAAAGATAAGGGAAGCTGCCACTCAGCATCAAATAAGCCTCTTTCTACCGTAAATAGAGGCCAGAACACTAAAGTATATATTTAAGTGTACATTCTGGATGAGAGAAAGCATGCAATGCTGTCTTCCTGGGTTTGGCTTGTTCCTTAATGGGATGATCCACACTCCCATTCATTTTCGTGTAAGTGATCTATTTGTTTGTAGTTTTTTCAGATGAGTAAAACTCTACTCTCTATATTAACCATATTTTCTATATCCATTCATTGATTGGTGGGCATCTAAGCAGATTCCATATCTCTGCTAGTGTGAGCCAAGCTTCAGTGACTGAGTGTGCTAATAGTTCTGCAGCCTTTCAACTTGGATTTCTTCAGGTACCCAATGCAGGATACAGTACTACCTTCAGTTTATTCCTTCCTGAGGATAGCAGGTATTGATTCCCATAATGACTACTGATAGTTTGCAGTATCCATCAGCGGTATGCTAGGGGTCCTTTTTTCCGACATCATTGCCTGCAACATATCTATTCTGGTTTGCTTGGTGATAGTCATCCTGATGGGGCTAAGATGGGATGACCTACATTTCTTACTAAGCATGTTGAGCATTTTTCATAGTATTTATTAACTCATTGCATGTCTTTTATTTTTTAAATTATTTTTATCTGTGTGAATGCCTGGTGGGGTAGGGAATGGGGTGCATGTTGGGGAGATTGGGTGTCTTGGTCTATCCATCAGTGTCTTCCATATTCTCTTGAGACAGGGCCTCTCACTGGAACTGGAGAAAGCTGGCAGTTAGCAGGCCCCAGTGATCCTCTTGTTCCACTCTTCAAAGCATTAGACTGTGAACATAGGCACAGCCATTCACGTAGATGTGCTTGCATGTTCCTGTTTGTTTTATGTGGGTGCTGACACCCAAACCAGGTTTTCATGTTTGCACAGGGGCTTTTTACACACTGAGCCATCTCTCCAGTCTCTTGCGTGTCTTCTTTTGAGAACTGTATATTTGATCCATTTGTCCATATGATAAATGGACAAGAAGTTTTGATATCTCTATTTTTTAAGTTCCTTACAGATTGTAGACAGTAACTCCCTTTCAGGTGTATAGTTGACAGAAAGTTTCTCTCATTCTGAAGTTGTTTCTTTGCACTGTACATTGTTTTCTTTGCTGTATAAAAACTTTTAGATTTCATGTAATCACATTTTCAAATCTTGCTTTATTTTCCGAGCAATCAGAGTCCTTTACAGGGCATGCTGATGCAAAAATTGTGATGTTTTTTACCCCAGTTTAAATTTTTAGTTATTCCTTCAAGGTCCATTTTGTGTATTAGATGAGAAAAAAAGGATCTAGTTTCATTCTTCTACATATGGGTATTTAGTTTTTCCTGTACCATTTGTTGAAAAGGCTTTATATAGTATGCTTTTTGGCACTTCTATAAAAATAATAATACTAAAATATCTGTAACCAGTGAGTTTATTTCAGGTCTTATGTTGAATTCCATTAATCTACATGTCCAATCTTGTCTCAGTGCCATGCGGGTTTTATGACCCATTTCTGAAATCAGCTTTGCTGTGGATTCTTTTGACTTCTTCCTAGTGTATTTCTTTTATTTCTTTTTTTTAAATCATGTTGTTCTCAGTAAGAATGGAAGCAATATATTGCTTTACGTGGGTAGAATGGACACCCCGTTCTCTTTCTTGATTTTAGACATATTTGGCTAATTTTTACTTGATTTTCTTTTTAACTAGTGAAAGACAGCAATCGAGTTTCTTTTTAATCCGTTGTAGACCCAGTTTTCCAGTTTTCAGGCACTGCTTGTTGAAAGCATTGTCCTAATCCCAATGTGTCTTCTCAGTCAAATATGTGGTTTGCTTCTAGGTTCTCAAGTCTGTCTTCTCTTTAATCCTGTATGTGTTTGAGGGTCATGTTGTTTAAATATGCATCTTTTATTGTATTTTGAATTCAAGCAATATAATGCTGTCTGCTTTGTACTTTTGCTCATGATTTCATTCTCTCTCTCTCTCTCTCTCTCTCTCTGTGGGGGGGTTATGCAAATTTTGAAATTCTTATCTATAGGACCTGTGTCCTAGTTAATGTTCTATTGTTGTGATAAGACACCATGAAGAAGACAACTTATAGAAGAAAGAGTTTATTTGGGGCTTGAAGTTCAGAGAGTGAGTCCATAGATTGTGGCGGGAGCAAACAGCAGGCAGGTAGGCATGGCACTAGAGCGGTGGTCAAGAGCTGGCACTTTGATCCATAAGTATAAGGTAGAGAGAGAAAAAGAAAACTGTGCTGATGTGGGATTTTGAAACCTCAAAGTCCACCCTCAGTGACACACTTCCAACATGGCCATACTTCTTAATCCTTTCCAAACACCTCCACCAACTGGGGACCAAGCATTCAAACAGATGGAACCATTCTCATTCAAACCACCATAACTTGTGGAGAATATCAATGGTGAATTGATCAGAATTGCAGTGAATCTGTAAACAGCTTTGGAGAGTATAAATATTTTAGTATTCATTTTTTATAATCTCTGAACAAAGGGTGTGTCTTCATTTATTATTTTCAAATACTTCATTAATATTTTATTGATCTTATTTGTAGAGATTGTTTTCCTCTTTGGCTGATTTCATTTATTGATATATTACTACTTTCTGTAACTGTTTAATGTGAGATTGCTGTCTGCTTTAATTTTTATTTATCCTGTTAGGTGACTTTCTCTCTCTCTCTCTCTCTCTCTCTCTCTCTCTCTCTCTCTGTGTGTGTGT
>LOEQ01009768.1:15892-26916 GCA_001685075.1 Bramus lutescens
TCTGAAACATTTTTAAAAACCTTAGTTATTGAAACAGGGTCTCTCTCGAGCCTAGAGCTCACCTATTCAGCTCATACAGCTAGTCACTTTGCCCCATGGATCTGAGTGTGAGGAGAGCAGGTGGGCTATGGTCCCGGCCCAGCATTTGCACAGGTGCTGGAGATCCAAACTCTCACTTGCACTGCAATCACTGACTGAGCCATCTTCTCAGCCCCCTAATAACTTACTAATTTAAGAAAATTGCTTTACAGAAAATTTTCTGGCAAGTTCTCTTATGCTTTTAGTTTGCAAAGGAAGAAAGTGAATATGGCAATAGAAGATATTTCTGTATTTTAGGTGGGAAAAGTCAGAAGGAATGAAAATCTCCAACTGTTCCACTCAATTACCTCTCTCTCCACATCTTCTTTGGTGTTGTGTGTCATGGACTGGACAGCAGTTGGTGGAATTTCTAAGTAATACTATATTCATGTCTAACTAATTTTCACAGATTAGGGGACATTTAAACAGAAATTAACCTTTTTTGAGACAGAATCTCACATAGAACAGGCTGGCTTTGAGTCTTGAACTCAGTATCTAATCTCTGAATCCCCAAGGCCTAGGATTATAGGCATATTCCACCAAATGACTGGTGTCCAGAAATGTGTGTGTGTGTGTGTATACATGCTTATATATATGCATGAGTGTATGCTGGTACATGTGCAAGTGTGTGTTTATATGTAAACCAGAGGTCAACATCAGTATCTCCCTCAATCCCTTGCCATCTTACATTTTGAGGCAATGTTCTTATTAAATTTAGAGCTCATTCATCTAGAACAGATTACCAACAAGTCCCAGAGGTCCCAGTTTCTCTGCCTTCTTGGAGCCAGTATTATAGACATAGATATGCACTACACTACTAGGGATATAATTCTCTTCTCAGGTTTGTTTGTTTGTTTGTTTGGACAAAGTCTTCTCTAAACCAGGTTGACCTCAGTTCATTACATAGCGGAGAATAACCTTGATTCTTGTATATCCACCTCCTGAGTTGGGATTACAGTCAAGTACCACTCCTGTTTTGGAGTTTAGACGTGTTGCCTGCAGTTTTAGACACTAGATGGCACTGTAGATCAACTAGAAAGAAATCAGTTTGACAGGTTGAAGAAGGCAAGATTTCCCCTCTCCTCCCCCAAAATGTCCCCCACCCGGTCATGTGCACTTCTCTCTTCTATCTTGTCAAATTTGAAATATGGCCCTTGCATCAGGGGAACTGACCTCACATGAAACCTTACTGGGTACGCTCTAGCTTAGGCCTATACTCTCTCGAGATAGAATCCACCCAATTAGCAGTACCATCTCAGCTAACCCAAAGCTTTACTATTACTCTTTTACATACGTATTTATTTTAGTGTGCACATCATGTATAGGGTCACGTTTATGCCTCGGTATGTGTGTAGAAGTCAGAGGACAATTTACGGAAGTTAGTTTTCTTCCTTCCACCAAGTGGGTCCAAGGGATGGAACTCGCTCGGGTCATCAGGCTTGGTAGCAAGCTTGTTTGTTTCTTTCTTTTGTCGCTTTATTTTTTTAAAAGATTTGAGCTTTTCATTTGTAATTTTGTATGTGAAAAATGGAGAGAAAAAAGAGGCAGAGACACAGAAAGAACACCTGAGTTTGGTGCCCTTGGAGGCATCAAATCCCATGGAACTGTAATTATAAACCATTTTAGGCCATTCAATGTGGGTGCTAAGAATAAAATTCAGATCCTTTGGAAGAGCATCAAGCACTCTTGAAAGTAACAGTAAAGCCGGGCAGTGGTGGCACACACCTTTAATCCCAGCACTCAGGAGGCAGAGGCAGGTGGGTATCTGTGAGTTCGAGGCCAGCCTGGTCTACAAGAGCTAGTTCCTTGACAGCCAGAGCTACACCGAGAAACCCTGTCTNAAAAAAAAAAAGAAAGAAAAGAAAAGAAAGAAAGTAACAGTGAGCTATCTTTCCAGATCCTTTGGGTTTCGTGGGGCTTGGTTTGGTTTTTTGTTTATTTGTTTGAGACAACATCTCATGTAGTCCAGGCTGGTCTTGAACTGCTAATGCTCCTGACTCTGCCACCCCAGTGTCAAGATATGCTGGCATGGACTATCACATCAGCTTGGCCTACATCTTTTGAAAGGTTGACAGCCGTATGGAAGCAGAATTCTTCAGCATAACAGCAAACAAGACAAATGCAAACCAACCTCACGCAAGGAAATGCATGGATTCTTTCCCCTTTAAGAAACAAATGCTCTTGTAAAATACACTGGGAAGTACTTGCCGGTGCCTGATGCTTTGTCAGCAGGTGGCACTAGGGGACAGCTAGAAACAATTCTGCTGCTTTGGGGCAGTGTCATAAGAAACTGGGGAAAACAGCGCGATCCAGACTTGTTTAAAATGTCTCCATTTCCAATGAATTCTTCTGGATGATGAAAAATAATATAAGCTCATGGGAAATGAATCAAAGAAGAAGACAAAGACTTCTCTGAAAGGAGGGGAAGTTGAATTTACCTGTATTAAGGACTAGAATGGTCTTTGGGCTTACTGTTTAAAACACAAATGGTCCTAGGAAGCAATCTATTTCACCATCATTAGTGCCTTTCCAGGCATTCATCTGTAACCTTGCTTTATAATGCCCCAACAGCCAAGAAATTGGCCATAAATAGGCAAGACTTGGCAGGAGATCAAGTGTGATGCTCAGGGGGATAAACCTAAGATCAACCTTAAGTAAAGTCTCTAGGCACTGGATCCCAGGAAGGGGACTTGGGTTCAAAGGCAATTTCCCACTGGCAGGCTTAGAGGCATTGCCAATGCTTAGGGTTAATTAGAGATGAAGCCTCAATATGCTGAGCTTGAGATAGGAGCAAATTCCTTCCACCAAAGCTTCATGTAAAATTTACATACCAGCTAGTAATAGGGCACTCACCTGTAATCATAGCACTCCAGAGTGGAGACAGAAAGATGTAGAGTTCAGCATTAGTTTTGACTACACGGTGAGTTCATAACTAACATAGGCTATTTGAGAATCTGACTCTAAATAAACAAGTACAATCACAGCATCCAAGATACGCTGAAGAGATGCTTTTCAGATAAGCAATGAATGAATTTTTAAATATAAATGTAACTAAGAAACTTATACTTGAAACATCATTTAGTGTTTATCTGAAATTCTGGATAACCAGCACCTTGTATTTTATCTGGTTATCCTACTGTCAGCAAGGTAACAGGGCTCTGTCATCTATCCTCTGGTCTTCTGCAAGTCTTCCCACACTCGGAGCCAGTCTGGAAGACAGAAATCAAAGGAGCCTGGAAGCTGCCATCTTTGGGAATCTTGCATGAGGTCTCTGGAGAGAGATGGGAAAAGAGAAGGCAGAAAAATGGAATTTAATTGCTCTATGTGATATTTTTATTTTATTTCTGTTAAATATTCCTAAGCAAAATTTTATAGTATTGGTTTATTTATTCATTCATTCATTTATTAATTTTGAGTGTGTATATGTTGTTACTGCTGTTTTCTTTCTTTCTTTCTTTTGGCAAGGACTCACTAGGGAGTTCTCTATGTAGACCAAGCTGGCCTCAGACTCACAGAAATCTCTCTGCCTCTCTGCCTACCAAGTGCTGGAATGAAAGGTATCGGAGACCATGCCCACTCCCCAAATTTTTAAGCCAAATTTGGTTAAGTATTTAGTCTCTGTTAAAGTAGGAATTTGCTTGTAGAGCTGTCTGTCATTTTTAGTGTCATCTTTAACATATTTGTTTAGTCTCTCTGTGTGTGCATCTGCACATGTGTGCATTGAGGACAAGTAACAGCACTCTGTTCTCCCCTTCCACTGTAATGGTTCCAGGGATCAAATTCAGACAGGCAAGCTTGTGAGCAAGCGCCTTTACCCACACAGTCCTCTCTCTGGCCCTTTGGTATCTTCTATATGCTTAAAATGCTTTCAATAATGTTAGGATGTTAACTATTATACAGATAAGTGTCAGATGTAGCTGTTATACAATCAATCAATCGGTGCTGGGTATACATAAATATAGATAGTACTCAGTTTGACATGCCAGAACAAGATCTAGAGTCTGACACTAGAGTAGGACTTCTTCAATTTTCTTATCAGCAGCGCCTTTCAGGAAATTTGAAGGCAGATGGACAGAACTAGCAAGAAAATCATCCTGAGTGAGGTAACCCAGACCCATAAACACAAACATGGTATGTACTCACTCATAAGTGGATGTTAGCTGTAAAGTAAAGGATAGCCATGCTACAATCCACAGCCCCAGTGAGGCTAAGTAGCAAGAAGGACCCAAGGAGTGAGTATATAGATTTCCCTGGGAAGAGAAAATAGAAGAGATCACCTGAGTAGAATGGGGGCGAGTGGGGATGGGAACTTGAGGGATCAGGTTGAGGGGTGTATAGAGGGGGAAGGTACTAATAGAGATGTCTTGATACGGGGGTCAGGTAGAAACCTGACTCAAGGAAAACTTCCATCAATCTACAAGGATGACCCCAGCTAAGACTGCTAGCAATAGTAGATAAGCAGCCTGAAGTGACCATCTCCTGAAATCAAATTGTTGACTTCCTCAATTGTCACCAGAGAGTCATCATCCAGTAACTGATGGATATAGATGTAGAGCCCCACAGCCAAGCCCGGGGTCGAGCTCAGTAAACCCTGTTGAAGAGAGGAAGAATTATATGAGCTAGGGAGGTCAAGGGAACCCACAGAATCAACTAACCTGGCCTTATAGGGGCTCACAGAGACTGAACCGACAACCAGGGAGCCTGCATAGGACTGACCTAGGCCCCTCTGCATATATGTGACAGTTGTACATCTTGGTCTACTTGTGGGACTCCTAGAAGTTGAAGCAGGGGCTGTCCCTAAAGCTTTGGCTGGCTTTTGGAAACCTATTCCTCATACTGGGTTGCCTCACCCAGCCTTAATCCAAGGGAAGGTTATGGCAACTTGATATACCATGCTTTGTTGATACCCATGGAGACCTGCCCCTTTCTGAACAGAAACAGGGGAGGAGTGGATAGGAATGAGAAAAGAGAAGGAAGGGGAAACTGTGTCTGGGATATAAAACAAATGAATAATTTGGGGAGATATAGAGTTTATTTAGTGGGTTATGAAGGGAAAAGGGAAGGGGAAGGAGGAAGGGGAGAAGGAGAGGAGAAGACAGAGAGGCAGAAACTGCCTCTCCAGAAGGATGGCAGACAGAGAGAGCATGAATAAATTTAATGAAAAAAAAAAAACAGAAAAAAGTTACCAGCACCATTCACCCATGAAATTTTCACTCTACTCCTAGTATATAGTTATACAAACCAGAAATGCAAATCTAACACTGATAATATATCATAAATAAATGTATTTTAAAACAAATATTTATTGTACACACTTTTCTCATTTATCAAAGATAAAAGGACATTTGCAAGCTAATTAGATGAATGTGCATATTTATTTTTATATAAAAATTAAATTATGGCTAAATACCTAATGGTGTAGGACATAAGGCATCTTCAAAATGTTTTATAGTTACTTGGTATTTTGATTTTATAATTGTCAATATGAAGAATGCTACTTCATACAAATATATAGTACAAAATGACAGAAATATTATGATACTTTCAAAAATTGATAGAAATTCTATCCTACTACCAACGCAAAATCCACTTAATGATTTTTTTAAACTTTTGGTGCATTTCATTTATTGTTTTCTGGACCTGTGCATCAATGTGTGGTGGGTGGTGTATGTGTATCACAGTGCGTGCCACCAGTGGAAATCAGAAGACAAGTTGCAGGAATAAAGTTCACTCCTTCCTCCACCATGTGAGTTTCCAAGGTCCTTCGGCTTGGCAGTAGGGGCAGAGGTACCTTATGTTGCTGAGCCATTTTGCCAGCCCATGATTTCATTTTTTTAAAACTCAAGTCAACCAATCACACAGCAATTTTTTAAATCAAATATTCTAACAATACAATACAAATATAGATTAACTTGATACTTGTATGTTGAAGAATGACAGTAGTAAAACGCTGAAAGTCTTTATTTTCTACAAATTACATTTCATAAGAGCAGAAATTTGGGGTCTGGTGGTAATGGTGCACACCTTTAATCTCAGTACTTGGCACGCAGAGACACGTGGATCTCTGTGAGTTTGAGGCCAGCCTGGTCTACAGACTGAGTTCCAGGACAGGTAGAGCTACACAGAGTAATCCTATCTCGATGAAAAACCAAAAAGGGGGGGAGTTTTGTGTATATAATAATACTGTATATCAAAACCCTAAAAAAATTGGAGTCTGAGCCAAGATATTGGAGGCAGGTTTATTGATGTATGTTCTGATGGTACGTGCAGTGCAAAGCATACACGTTGTACTTTTAGAACCAAGTCTTCAGGAATGGCACAGTTTCTGCAAGCACTTTCAGTATCATGTCAGATTCATTATGCCTTTGACTTTGATTTAATTTTTCATCATTGCCCATTTTGAAACCTTTTATAGTTCACAAATTTTCAACAAACCCCACATTAAGGGCTGAGGAGCTAGCTCAGTCATTAAAGTGGTTTCCTTACAAGCATAAGGATCTGAGTTCAGCCCTCAGAACCCTCATAAAAAGGCTGAGTGCATTGGCAAATATTTGAGCAGATCCTTGGAGCTCATTCATCAACTTAGTCTAATCAGAGATCCCCAAGTCTCAGTGAATGACCCTTGCTTAAACATTAAGATAGATGGCTCCTGAAAAATCACAAACAGGGGCTGAAGTCTAGTTTTTGTGTATGTGCTCTGCCCCCCCACTCTAAATAGCCTATTATTAATTATAATAAATAAATAAAACGCTAAACTGGGCCTAATAGTACAGGCCTGTAATCTCAGTTCCTCAGAAACCTGAGGCCAGAAGATCACAAATTCAAGCCCTGCCTGGGTTACAGAGTAAGTTGCCAGCCTGGGCAAGTTAGTGCGACTCTGACTCAAAATAAGAAGTTTAAAAAGGGCTGGGATATAACTCAGTATTAGAACACTTGCCTAGCATGTGTGAAGCCCTGTGTTCAACCCTTGGTACAAAATAAAGAAGCGAACAAACAAACACATAAATGAATGAATGAATGAATGAATGAATGAATGAATGAATGAATGAATGAATGAATGAATGAATGAATGAATGAATGAATGAGATATAAAGATGTTCTGGTTCAGAAGAGGGAAGGAACACTGGGACAGTGAGCTGAGAAAGCCTCAAAGAAGAGTTGGTATGGAATAGGCTCTTGGAAGATGGCTAGACTTTGCATAGTGGCTGTGGAAGAGGCTTAGCATTCTATACATAGAAAAAAACCTGTGAAACAATGAATCTACAGTGAAGGACCCTAAATGGTCAGTAATGTATGTGAGGGTCTACAGAAATGGCTAAGGATGGAGAATAGGTTGGAACAGGAATCCACAAAACCTGAAAGTCCCTTCGCCAACCACCAACAAGGCTTATTCTGCACATGCCTTTGTCTACCAGGCAAAATATCTTCCCTTGAAAGTCCCTCAAAGTCCCATGAAGAGCCTGCCTCTTTCTTTGTAGAGTGTGGGCAGTCAGAATGCTTTTCATAGTTAGGCAGTGACACAATCCAGTCTGTGATATAGGCAGATTTACTTGGCAACTCCACACATGAGAGACTGAAGAAGAGAGAGAACTTGAGATGGAAGAAACATTCAGAGGCCAAAGCCATTGTTGGAAGACATGTAAGGGTTTAAAAGAGACCAAGGCCTCAGAACTGCGAATAAGGGGATAAATGGAAAGAAACCAGGAAATCACTAGCAGAACTGCTATATCCAAACGACGAAAAGAGATTGAGGAAGGGCCCAAAATTTAGAACGGTAATATCCTTAAGGACAATAACCTTGAAAGTGGTAGGCAGCTTTGAGAAGATTGGAAGAGTGTTTGAGGGTAGAGGATGTAACCTTGTTGGTACAGCCCTTGCTGAGCATGAATAAAGCCCTGGGTTCAGTTCCTAACACTGCATAAATTACATGAGCTGGACATAGTGGTATTATATATCTGTAATCCTAGCGGGTGGGAGACGGATGCAGTAGAATCTAAGTTCAGGAAAACCATCCACAAAATGAATTGAGGCCAACCTGACCAACAGAGTGAGACTCCACTTAAGATAAAAGGAAGGAAAAAGAAGACAGGGTGAGAGAGTAAGAGAGGGAGAGCAAGAGTTCATTAGGATGAATTTCAGACCCAATAAATATATTAGCTGAACTCAATAGTCTATTAAGCAGGAGCTTTGAGACCAAGGACTTGTGGGCAAACCAGAGCTACCAAATCAAATTTGAGTGTTGCATGCTTTTTTTTAGATGGATAATTAAGAGAGAAGGTACACCATAGGTTTTTTCTTAGAGAATAAAGAACAAGAAACTAAAAGGAACCAGAGAAAAGAGAAAGCAGTAGATGTTGGGTGGCATAGTTGTAATGATTCAGCCACACAGCATGGCTGACACTTCCGGGTTCCAGGGCCACACAAGTGCGGACAAGCCCTCAGGCAGAAGTGCCTAAGGGCCCTGGGAATCTTAAAGGACCCCGCGTGACCCACATGCAGCATGGTTGCATCATCTAGGCATGATGCCAGCTGCCTTGCATGCATACCGCATGCGTGAGCTCCGTCATTGGCATATGATGCAGCCAAGTCATCCCCCTGTGCACGTGTGCTAGGCAGCCTTTAAAAGCTGTACGTGCCACCTTCAAGNCTCTCTCTCTCTCTCTCTCTCTCTCTCTCCACACCAACCTTCACCAGGCCTGTACCCCCCAAACTCTTAAGCATGTTTGTTGCATGTTCCATGTTTCCTTTTCACTTACCCCAGGTAATTTCAATATTTCAATAGTGACTCATTCCTCTGATCCCAGTATTTAAGGGATGAAGGCAGGAAGATCAAGAGTTCAAGGTTTGATTCCCAGAACCCACATGATATCTCACAAACATCTGTAACTGCATTTCCAGGGGATACAGTGCTCTTCTGGACTTCATGAGCACAAGACACACTCATGGTACATAGATGTAATGTAGGGGAAAACACACATCGATATAAAATTAAAACTAAAGTCAAATAAAAAGTAAGAGTTTAAGGCTAACCTTGGCTAGATACTGAGCTCAAGGTCAGCCTGGATTGCTATAAAGACCCTGTTTCCAAACAAACAAACATCAAAACAAAAAACACAAGGCCAGGTATGGGGCAAATGCCTTTAATCCCAGCACTTGCAAGGCAGAAGAAGACAAGTCTTTGAATTCAAGTCCAGCCTGATCCACATAGTGAGTTCTAGACTAGAAAGAGCTACACAGTAAAGTCCTTTCTCAAAACAAAACAAAGCAAAACAAACAGACATAGATATTTTATGTGAGAAAAACATCTCTTTTTAATAAAAGGAAAGAAATTACAAAAAAAAAACAACAACAACAAAACCCAAAGAGGCCTGTGGATGTATCTCAGTATCTTAGCTGATAGGATGTTTTCCTAGCATGCCTGGCCCCTGGGCTCAATCCTCAGCACTGCATAATCAAAAACTGAAGGTCATTCTTTACAGTGAAATTAAGGCCAGCCTGAGGTATGAGAGACTCTGTCTCAAAAAAACCAAAAAACCCAGAGTGGGAGAAGAGGGAGGGGCATACAAAAGAGATGAGAGATTGGGGGGAGGCAGGGAGGGTAGAGGAGAGAAAGAATACTAACTATGTTAAAAGAGACGATGCTGGCTCACACTGGATAGACAGCTTTCTATGGCCCACGGACAATTGTTTGCCTACCCAGTAGTCTATGAGCAGAGCAGTATCATGTCTTGAATTCCTTTGTCTTTTTGAAAAATTACATTTTAAAATTTATTCACTTGTGTGAGTATGGTGAGGGGGGGTGTGGTTCACATGAGTGCCACAGTTCATATCCAGAGGTCAGAAACAACTAGTGGTTTAACAGGCTTTCTTTTGGGCCATCAACTAGCTCCCAAATCATAACATAGACACTTACTAGTTTTGAAGGCTTGGCCTTAGCTTAGCTCTTACTCTAATCTGTTTTTTTTTTTTATCTATGTTGTGTCTCAGGTCTTTTTGCCTTTTTTCTTTCATATCTCTTACTTTCCTGTTGTCTCAATGTCTGGCTGGCTAGTAGCTGCTTGGCTTCTGGCCCTGGGTGTATCCCTCTCTTTCTCCTTCATTCTGTCCCCACCCCCCACTGCTCCAGCCTTGATTTCTCCCCTACTTATTCTCTCTNTGGCTAGTCAGCTTTTTATTAGACCAGTCAGGTGCCTTAGGCAGGCAAGGTGAAACAAATGCAACATGTCTTTACATAATTAAACAAATGCAGCACAAACAAATGTAGCACATCTTTGCCTAGTTAAAATAATATTCCACAATGTAATGGGAATCAGTTCTCTCAAGCTATACTCTTGGCCCTGGAGTTCAAACTCAGGTCATCACACTTGCAAGCAAGCACTTTTACTCACTGAACCCCATTGTACTTGCCCAGGTACTAAACAGTCTCTAGCTTCCTCTCCGTCACTGATGCCCAGGACCTGAAATGTTTGCCAGTCTTTAATTATCCCAGGAAGCTTTCATTTTGCCAGTAATAGGTTTTCTGTCAGCCCTCCTGCCAAAATAAGTTTCTCTACTGACATAGTAAGCAAGATCAAGCCAAACTGAAAAATATAACAACAGGTTTATTTGAGCAAAGCAACCCCCACGAGAGTTCTCCAGTTCCAGAGATGAAGGCTGGAGAAGTCACACACCCAAACTAAAGCAGGGGATTATATAGGTTGTAGACAAGGAGTGATGACATGTCCACCACAAGCTCAATTTGTTCTCAAGTATGCTCAAAAGCTGAATGCTATAGATGGGGACTTGGGAAGCTGGCAACTTTGGGGGAGGAAGTTGCAATAGCTAGCCTCCAAGAATGTAGAACCGAGATTTTTTTGTGCCTTCCCTTTGTTCAGAGATTCTGAGCAGGTGGGGTTTTGGAGAGAGAGAGAGAGAGAGAGAGAGAGAGAGAGAGAGAGAGAGAGAGA
>LOEQ01009769.1:0-10216 GCA_001685075.1 Bramus lutescens
TTAGAAAAGGTCTTATTATACAATCCTGGCTAGCCTGGAGCACACTATGAAGGCCAGGCTGACCTTGAACCTGCCATGCACAGCCACATTCTTTTTAAAAAAAGATTATTTTAAAATTATGTTTATGTACATATCTGTGTGTGTGTGTGTGTGTGTGTGTGTGTGCACGAGTGCAGGTGCCTGAAGAGGCCAGAAGGTGTCAGATCTCCCGGAGCTAGAGTTAAAGGCAGTTGTTAGCTGACTAATGTGGGTGCTAGGAAATGAACTTGGATCCTCTGGAAGAGCGATGGTTTCTTTTAACCACTGCAGCATCTCTTCAGCCACCACCACATTCCTTTTTTGCTTGCTGCATGTTGGTTCACTGAGCAAATGTGGCATTCTGTAATCACTCCCCTTTGGCTAGGTTTCATTCAGATGATTTTCTTCAGTGACAACAAAGGATGCAGCGAGCACCCCAATATCTACATATTTTCACAATGGATGCAGTGAGCACCCTGATGTCTACAGGTTTTCACAAAGGATGCAGTGAGCACCCTGATATCTACATGTTCCTACAAAAGATGCAGTGAGCACCCCAATATCTACTGTTCCTACAAAGGATGCAGTAAGCACCCTGATACCTACAGGTTTTCACAAAGGATGCAGCGAGAACCCTGATATCTATATATTTCTGTGTGTTTATTGGCCGCTGCTCAGTGGTCTCTGATAACTGACTTCTGCTTTCTCTCATCCTTGCAGCCCCTGAATTTTAGTAGGTACATGCTACACGGAGTAAAGTCTACATCTCCCAGCATCCCTATGGCCATGCGATTATGTTCTAATCAAGGGGATTTAGCAGCTTCAGGGGTAGGGCCTTAAAGGGAATGAGTATAACTGGGCACAGTACTCTGGAGGATGAGGCAGGAGGTTCACAAGTTTAAGACTTACCTGGGTAGCAAAGTAAGATGAGTTACTGTGTCACAACAACAACAACAAAATACCCACCAAACCAAAACCAACAACAATCTCCCCACAACAAAAACAACAAAAACCGAATTGAGGAGGGTATATATTTCCCCAAGTTTTTCCTGAGACCCAAGCTGGGTTGCAGATGCCAGGCATTGCTCGCCACCGAGCAGGGAAGGCTCAGTACCAGGAAACAGCACCCCTTTTGGCAGGCATCCTTGAGTGAAGCCACCCTGTTATGTTCAGGAAGATATGTGCTTCTGCTGTGCCCCAGTCATTGTCATTTAGGTCTTTACAACAGCATTCAGTCCAATATCATAAATAAAACAAATGCTGTCAAATTTTCAGATGACTCCAGCCTGTTTACTCTGTTCACCTTCCTTGTCAGGGGCTGCCTCCCGATCACCATCCCTGTCACCATGGGACCTCCTTCCATTCCCACAGGTCTCTTTCACCCCGTTAACAGGTTACATTCTCCCTGTACTAAACTCTGAGATATCACATGTGGTTTCTGTCACACTAGGAATGCACGTGTGTGTGTGTGCATGTGTCCCCTCATCTGAGTATGTGGGCAGAACTAAGGTTCTTGCATGGGGCACTGGCTGCCTCCAGTTACACTGAATCACTCAAGCACATTGCTTATCCCAAACTTGCCTGAGCTGCTGATGCAGGCTTCCTACCCACTCTGCTAGCCAGCTTGCCTGTTTGCCAGGATGGAAAGCAGGATATTTTGTGTTTTGTCTTGAAACACCCATCCCTGAGAGGAGCCCAGGGTCCTCAGCTCACCCTAGCACTTGTGGGAAGCACCACATTTACAGCCACACATGGTACCCATGTGAAGAACCAGAGAACAAAGGAAAACTTTCTGTATCCTGGGATGCTGCATCCAGAACTCGGTGACTTAACACACCTGCTTCTCTTCTTGTCATTAATCTCAACAACGCAGCTTACCACCTACTTGCATAGTGGTTACATTGTTTGGGTATCAGGAGTAGCCTAGAGGGCACAAGACATACAGAAGTCCTGGGGACAAAGCTCGGGGGCAGGGCACTTACTTAGAATGTGCATGGACCTGGGAACAATCCCTAAACCACACACACAGAGCACACTGGATGTGTGCAGGCTACATACAAGCACATCATTTTATACAAGGGACCCGAGTGCCCAAAGATTTAGTTCAACAGTTTTTTTGGTTGTTCCTAAGGGGCGAAGCACCTTGTACAAAATTGAGGCTTCAAGGTCTGCTAAGTTCTAATAGACAATCTTGATCTCGAGTTTTATGATTGCAGGGCCTACATGGACATGTGCCAGGGAAAGGATTTCAAGGGTGTTGAGTGATAAGCAGGCCCAGGAGCCAAGCAGTAACGGCCAGGCTGGGCCTACCCATAGGGTAGCCACTCATACAGGGTCTATGCTGACCGTTGTTTTCGCGCCTCACCCCCTTCAGGAAAGGCATCTCAAGGGGTAATGCTCTCTGAACGCCCAGCCCACCAGTGTCAGTCCAGTGTGAGCTTCTGCTGCCACCTCCTGGCAGAGTCTGTCAGGGACATGGCAGAGCCATTTCGTTTCGTGGGCTGAGATTTAGGGGCTTTCTGGATCCCAGGGCTCCCGTTTCCTCTAGAACAAAAGGAAAGGCTGTCCTGAGCACACTGTTGTCCTAGGTGGGGCTGGAAACACCGTCCCTACTTGGCTCTTCATGATGGCCCACCAGATACAGCTCTCTAGTCCTGTATGTCCTTGTTGAAGAACAGACCTAGCAGGTGGGCATGACGGGTCCTTGCTTCAGCCCTCCTGGAGGAAGGAAATCTTTGATTTGTGTGTTTCATAAAGGAAAAACTGAGCACCAAAGCCCACAAGCAGTTTCATCATACTAAAGGATTGCCTTGTCTTCCTAGCCACACACCCACTGAGCTGGGTCGTGCCTCTTCTCTTCCCTTTGTTCAGTTTTGAGTTCGGGCAGTCAAGACCCTTCGTGACCATAGCCTGCATCCGGCACTGGAGCTGAACACGGGGAAAATAGTCAGTGTCCCTTGCTCAGCAGAGTTGCCAGCCCTTCCAGAACTCTTAAGTAACCCTTCTGTCTAGGCTCTGGCATGGAGGCTGTGAGCCACTGGACTCTTGGAAGAATCACCCGTTCCCCTGGACTGTACTAAGTCCCTGCCCAGTAAGTACCCTCAACCAAGGGTGCTCACTTCTGGAGGCAGGTCTCCCCCCAGGGGAAGCCCACAATTACTAACTGGCCCTACCTAGTACTTGCACCTGGAGCAACTCTGAAGAGGCGTGGGGTATGATGAACTTGCTATGGGATTGGTGGGAGCTTGAGTGGCGATCGCACGGTGGGTCAACTTTCTCCCCAGCCCCACATTTCCTCCAGCCCTCACAGGGTAAAATTAGTGCCCTGGAGAAAGACACCAAAAAGAGGCGGGCAACCACTCACTCCTCTGAAGAAAAGCATCAGCCCTGGGATATCTGGGATGCTGACTTTGATATGAACAGGTTTTAAGATGAGACCAGAGACCTGGTGTATTCGCACACAGGCCAGTTATTATTACATACATAAAATAAATAATAAGTATGTGCCTACCCAATATTCTCAGAAACAAAAGGAACCATGAACCCGACTTTCCCCTTTGGCACAGTTAGTTCACTTATGTCAAGTACTGGCTGAATAGTCAGGAAGCCACACTCAGGTGACCCTTAAAGGCTCACCTGGCCCATCTCAGGGGAAGATGGTCCCACGCGGTTAAAGCCAGTAAAGCATCTTTAGATCATCTGGGATGAAAAACCCTAAGTAAACAGCACTAAAAGGTGAAGGTCTCGTGGGATGCACGTTTCCTATTAACAGCCCAGGCATCAACTCCGAGATGAGTGTGACTTCTCAAGGGGACCCCTTCCTTCCTTCACTTACCTGGCAGGTTTCCTGTTATAGACCTATGCTGTTCTTAAGACAGAACATTGTGCTGGGAGAGAGGGAGCAAACTGTTGGCGATTCTGGTGCAGAAAGCGAATAATCTGCCTCCCACTGGTTCTCAGTGGCTGAAATGCTGCACAAGGACCTCGTCCAGAGCATGCAAATTCTCTGCACACATGCCTGCATCTTGAGGAATTTGTGAAGACGCTGGTTTGTGAGTGTGCAACCTTCATACACTGAGATGTTCTTTCTCCCTCTGCATTTTAACTTAGTGCATGCTTATCCTGACATGTTCTACCATTAACATGTAATATTTAACTCAGAGGGAGGGAACACCTTTCTGCAAGAGGGAACACAGTGCATTTTTATCTGGTGTAAGCCAAAACCACGTTTACAGGCTTAAAACTTTACTTCAGAACCAAGTGTGGTTTCAAAAATATGCAGAACTAATACTGTATTCTTTTTTTTTCTTAACTTGACAAAGAATGGACAGAAGGCAAAATGAAAAAATTTATTTCCTGTGTTTTTATCCATGGTCAATACTGTCTTTTTTATGATCATATATGTCAAAAGACCTCTTGGCTGTTATTTCCATTTTAAACAACTGCAGTATTTACAAGCTTACAGTAATACACACGCACAGACACGCACGCGCAAGGACATGTCATATCCTTATCTCTGGTATACTGAATGCCATGAAGGCAATAACCTTTGAGAGCCCATGATCAGAAAAGGCAAAGCCACACTCCTCCCACAGGCCCACTCATCCGCAACTATTTCCAACATCCCCTCTTCCTTGTCCTCATGAGGAACTCACTGCCAGACGTGCACAGGGTTAACGTAATCAGTGTCGACAATTTACTGAACCTGTTGCTTTAAAAAAGCACAAGCCAATATGACCCTCCCTGTTTCTGTTGTTCTGATTTCAGACTCAAGCTTCAAATAGAGAATTTTGTTCAAAGACAAGCACACCAAACCCAAGAGTCATCTGGAGCAGCCATCTCATCCTCCGTGGCCAGGTGTGCAGGTGACATGGATTCATCCTCACTACCTGTCGGAGGACCTCTGCTCCTCCGATTGGTTCCAATGAATCATAATGAAAGGGAGAGCCTATATAACAGGTGTGGCATGACGTCAGAGCTGTGGGTAGCCTACATGGCCACCAGCTTGAGTTCCCTGGACACCTCTATGCTGAGTCCACAAAGCGGACATCAGGATGTTCAGCTTACAGGTGAGCGTCTGCCCCAGTGCAGAAAGAACAGCTGTTCCTAGGCAAGAAAGAAATCCTCAGCACACGGTTCCTGACAGGTGACTCCGGGGAGGTGTCTCATCACAAAACAGACCTCCGTATTCAAGCACGCTTAGATCCTTCCAGACCTAGTTTTAAGATAACCACTTGCTTTTCGACTACAGCTTGTGAACAGGTAATGCGTTTCAACCGAGATGGCTTGGGTGTGCATCAACTAGATGATTGTGAAAGAGAAATGAAAAGGGCTGGCTTTAAACACTTATTTTAAAAACTGCCTATTATTCAACATATTAAAATTCATACCACCTAAACATACACTGCAGTATCTAATTTACCTCCTTCTCTTGATCAGTAAAACTCAATATCCATCTAAGACTGCGACAGAAAATTCAAAGGCCATCAACAGGCTCCATGCACCATTTGAGTCTTAACTGTGTCTCCATTGGTCTCGGGAGTTACAGAAAATGCCTCTAGAAGGGACTGATCCTATCTGAACAATACTGTCCCACAAGGAAAAGCTGAGTGGGTCTGTGTCCAAAGTAACTTTATACGACTACTAAAGAGATGAGAAAGAATACTGATGACTTACAAATAAAAACCCGGAAATAAATTTGCTTGTATTAATGAGAAAGTATTTTAAATATTAAGAGTAATTAACACACTGGACAGCAGTTTATAATTAAGTAGCTAGTAAACATAAATTCAAAGAAATCTCACATACCACCTTTTTTCCCTGAGTTACATATTTAGAACAAAGGATGCTAGAAATTTAGATAAAAAGAAAGACAATTTTAGGCACTGGGCAAACATTAGATACCCAGTTTTTGATGAACTGCTCAAGACAGCATCCCATTGTGTAAGTTCCAGGCTGAGGCATAAAGGTGCTGGCAGGAAATGGAGTAGAATTTACACATAGGCAATGTGTCCCTTGCTCAAGTATGAGGCTGTGTTTTCTATTCTGATAGGAGATAGAAATATAAACTAATCTCCAAAGGGTTCATAGCGAGCTACGGTTTCCTACAAGAATTTGCATGTGCACTATTGACAGTCAGTACCCAGAGTCACTCTCTAGGTGTCTTTCAAGAGAGAAATATTATTTGTTATATTCTGGTTCAGAGACTGGAATTATCATCAATATACTTGAAAAAATTTCTTTTTCAAAACACCTCCAATCTAATGGACCTTTATTCCCTGCTAGCGGAAACAGAAGTCAGAACACTGAACACTTGCTCACTCACCTCGAAAGTAATTACTGTCTTCTTGTAAGGCTCCCCCCACCCCATCTCCACCCTCCCCAGTCCCAAATGCAGCACCACTGCATGGTAATCTAGACTCACGGACAAAAAAGTAAAGCTCCTTAGCAAAAAGTCTTATCAGCTCCTGAAGACACCGTAAAAAGGGAGGATAGGGATACAAATAGACTTTGTTTTCCTCACTGAAGATGAAATCAAGGCCATTCCAGGATTGTCCTCTCAAAGTGGGGCGAGATAAGAAAGAAAGTCAGAGACTTCACTCATGCAGTTGTATCTAAAGGAAATCAAAAGTTAATTACTTGCAAAATTAGTTAAAAGCACTGAAGTATGCTGGAATTTTGTACTTTAGTGAGAAGAAAGGCTGGGCAGAAAATCTAAAATACTAGCTTGCTATCCAGGTGGATACTGGGAGGGAAAAAAAACTATAATAAATTAAATCTTAAAACACAAATCTTCAATTATCAGTATCCCCTGCTGTAATTAGAAAAGTGGTTTTAAGGTTACCAATTTTAGATTATAAAACTAAAAACAAGACTTCTCTTGGGTTCCTAATTTATAAATTTAATAAAGTTATATGGTGACAACATCTTATTTCAAGAAAAATGTCCAACTCTCCCAAATCAATGTACATGTGCCATACAGGACCCCGTCTTACATATGGAATCCTACTTTCAGAGCATGTAATACCTAACAATTATGAGGGGGACCAGGCATAAATACAATTCTGACCTTTGGCCAAACCACCTAAAGTTCATCTTCTGATGTGGCAAGACGGATCATCTCCCCCTAAGACTGCACACCCTCCACTTCTCCACCTAGGAAAAGATCAAGCCCATTTCTGAGCAGGGAACACACAAGTATCCGGGAGCACAATTCCGTTGGGAAGTTTTCAACACAGACACACAGGCTGGATTTCCAGCTTCAGAAAGATCACCACTACTGAATATACCAACTTCACGGATATGCGCACAAGAGCTAACAGAGGAACAGTAGCAGGAAAATACACTTGAAAGTGGTCAATTTAGAAATAGAAAGGGCTCCTTTTGAAAAGGTTCAATTAAGTCATTTGACAAATTTTTTAAACAATAAAGTTTGAAAAGTTTGAAGTCTATGGAAACGTCAGTACAAGGCACATTGGGTTCTGAACGACCACAGATTTTTAAAATAACAAGGGGAAAACCAACAGGGTTAGAAGCACAGGTGTGGAGAGACGCCTCCCGGCTGCTGTTAGCTCTCACCCTGTCTCCTGTACCGTCAGGACACTTGTGACCAGGAGCCTAGTCAGTGGGGACCACATCTCTCTCCTCTCACCTCCCACAGAAGCCCCTGAGTAAACTGGCCAGTGCCACACTGTGGAGTGGTCACAGTTCAGATGGATGACTGGCTTCTTTCTGCTGTCTGTCCATGGCGAGACAGATGGCGGCTCCCAGGTGCTCAGGAGACGGGCAATTTTCTTTGGAGTTTAAAACAAAGGGATTTGAAAGCATTTAGAAAACGCTTAAAGTTGCAAGTGAAACTAAACTGCAGCTCGCAAGCAGCCGCACGTTAACCAAGGTACACACTTCCCTGAATACATGCTCCTAAAAAACCAACAGAATTATGAGACAACATATGAATTAAGTCAACTTCACAGTTATAAATATTTTAAATGACAGGTATACATCATAAATTACAGGAAATAAATTCAAGTAATAGAAAAAGAACACGGAAGCAGCAAAGTGCAGATCTGCTGAGACGGCAGGACAAGAATGGCGCCACATAGACGATTTTGTTTGAAAAAATTTTACTTAAGAAACCGAACTTCATGTGAATGACTTCAAGAGCTAGGAACTCTTCAAATAAAAGGCAACTGATCCTTTCTTTAAGTTCCTGGGCCTTCATTTTCTTGCAAAGCAAAAGCATGTTCCAGAAGCAACTTCACAGAGCCTGCCACCGCTGGAGAGGCGCGTGCAGCACACGTGAGACGGGACAGGGCAGCTGGTGGTGGAGCTCGCCAGGCCGAGCCTCTGGTCACCAGCTCTGGGAAACGTCAGGGATGAAGTTATGTGTGTGTCTCTGGAGTCCAGCACACTAACAGAAAGGGGACAGCAGCTCGGGCTGGATATGTGTCAGGAAAGGGAGGGGCTAATCCTGAAGGCAATTTAAATAATGGTATTTTATTTTTATATATAAATAAATGTTCTGAGAAATCTCAGATTTAGTGCATTGCTGTAAAAAATTAGTGCAGTTCTTTTTCATTAAAGTTTTTAGCTTTCAAGGAATAAGATAAACCTACCTCTATCCATCATCTTCCTTACTGTACATTAAACTTTTATACTGTTATGTGTCAAACCCAAAGTTCCCACAAGGATCTGTTTGTAAAAATCATGGTCAATGGATTTCATTTTCTACAACAAAAACCATGGCAACTGTTTTTGGCAAAGAAATTAGAAAAATAGGAGCTCAGAGTTAGAGACAAGAGTCTGTGGGTTAAAGCATAAATGCATAGAGAGCCTTTCACAGACAGGCCCCAACAGAATTTTGCCTTTCATGCAGCTAACTTAAAAAAATATTTCAGCTTTATTGGAGTCGGGTTGGAGGCGCTTAACCAAGCCGCTGTCCAAGTCTCTGCTGTGAAGGGCAGGCAGTCCCTGCAGGTGAACTTTGGCAACCTTACTTTCTCAGCCAGAGAAAGGAGCGCAGGGGTGCAGCACAGGCTCACACTTCCGCCCCCAGTTCTAGCACCCCAGTTTCAATCACAGTCACGTATTTATCGTCAATCTGGACCAAGAGCACTGTCTTGTCGATGTGGGACCTTGTACCTGGGTCTCTGCTGCAAGGCACCCATCGGTGAATCACCTATTAAAATCAGAACAAAACGTGCAGTTAGGCCTTGAAGGCACCCATAAACTCAGCCCCCAGGGCAGCTCTGCTAAGGACTCAAGCAGAGACACAGTCCAAACCAAAGGGGAACTTACATGGCCTTCCATGCCCTCCTGAGGACTCCAGTCTTTCCAGCTGTTTCTCCCCGCTTTTAACCGAATTCCTTCGTCAGGCCACTGAAGCTCCTTCCTTTTTGACAGGTTAATCCCTTCCAGAATCTGACTGAGATCCACAATCTAGACAGATATATATTCCAATTCATATTTTGCCTTGATGATGAAAAACCCAAGACTAAGCAAAATTTCTCTTAGGACTCTGCATTTTAAATTTTAAATTCTCGCTACTGCTTACTGTGGATTTTTTTTTTTAGAAAGAATGAAAATCTAAGCAGCCCCGAATCAATTCCTTTTGGACAAACTTCCTGCAATGACTCTGTATCAACGCTGAAGGAGGACAAATATTACTGACACAAAACTGGCGCTCTCAGTTTTTAAGTTGGCAGCAAAGTTTCCCCAACATTCCAAAGTGCTCCAATCCCCCACCTAAGTAAATGTAATTTTCACAGGAGCCCCCCATTCGACAAGACAACAGACAAAAGCGAAGTAGCACGAAGGCTCTTGGCCTGCTCACCTGGACCCTGTAAATCACCTCCCCCTTTCTGGCATGGGAACTGTTGGCAGGACTTAAGGTGCTGCCCGGCTGGGCCTCAGGGGCTCCACTCTGGCTGCCTTCTGCCCCAAGAAAGCCCACAAGGGTGTGGTGCTTGCAGGCCGGGATGCTCTGGCTAGAGCTGCTGGAGGAGGGCAGGCAGTGCTGCACACAGACTGTGCCGCCCTGGCTGCTGCCTTCCATCTGGTTCACCATGGAGAGGCGGGACTGGATGGATGACGGCAAGTTTCGAAGAGATATTTGACTGGTGGAGGAGCGCCGACACGGCACGAACCCCGTGGTGGACATCCGGAGGGATGAGTGCCGGCTGCTGTAGCAGTAGGATGA
>LOEQ01009769.1:22558-41696 GCA_001685075.1 Bramus lutescens
AGGGGGAGGGGGAGGGAAATGGGAGGAGGTGGAAATTTTTAATAAAAAAAAAAACCTGACTTTGCTAGGTCTTGTGAGACACGTTTAATCCCAACAGGGATACAGAGGCCATGGGTCTCTGAAGATTCCAGATCAACCTGGTCTAGATAACAAGATCCAGGGCAGCCAGGACTATACAGTGATACTCGGTTAAACAAAACAAAACCACAACAACAAAAACAAAAAATTCTCTTCACCTATAAAGGACTAACCTTGGCCAATGAGGGGGTCTGGTTTTGCCCTCTGGCCTGATAAGTCTGTTCATCTAGGACCGAGCTCCATAGTCTCAATGTGACCTTCAGAAAATCTGGAAACTTCTGTCAACTTCACCTGACTTCAGATCTGAGTGTCTTAAGAGCCGTGCAAACCCATGCATATGCATGAATACATAACAGTCCTAAACAATAAACTATGAATGCCAGCTATTAGTGCAACAAGAAATAGCAAGACCTGCGTGGGGTGGGGTGTATCATTATTTTTCCACTGGTATATTTTAATTGAGTTCTCTAGATACTAGACAATTTAAAATCATTGCTCAGAAGCAAAGCACAAGTTTGAAAAGTTAGGAAGAGGAAGGTAGAAGAGTCAGAGGAGTCGTGAGTACTTACCTAACTCCGAGCTTCATCTTTGGTATGCATATACTATTAGCATAGCAAAAAATGAATGGATGCATACATGAATGAATGACTATAAACGTACATAGGCCTTTGTGTGTGCATGTGTTGTGTATGTGTACGTACGATGTGTGTGCATGTGCCTGTGTGTTTCTTTCCGAAGAAAGCCCTCTGGTGCTCAGGTCTGAGGCACACACCCTTACCTTGACATAGTACGTGGTCAGTACTCTGCGGAGATCAAAGACTTGAAGCATGGAAGCAGCACTGTTGTCAGTGATGCTGTAGCCCTCCAGAATATACTTAGTGACGACCACTTCCCAAGCCAGCCAGCGCTGGCCAAATGCAGCATTAAAGGACAGCACATGAGGAACATGGCCAGGCTCACAGCAGCAAAATCCTTCATCTTCTTCCACACCTTCTGTGATGGCTTCCACTTCTCGCTGTTGACAATAGGTACCTTAAAAAAAGACAAGACCATTATAGACAAAGGTTAAAAAAAATAGCAGCTGGGAAAATGAATGCCTACTGAGCACCAACAATTTAGAAAAGACGCCTCTTGGGGCAATTCAGGGTATATGACTGATTTGCCTTAGGGTAGTCATCACCAAACCGTAGCGAACTCCAGAGCCTAGGCAGACTCTGTCATCCGCAGAAGCACCGCGTGCTTTAGCACACGAAGGCCTGGGATTTGTGCTATGAAGTAGTGCTTTAGTTTCCACTAATGATTCTCCACAACTTTTTAATGGGTATTATAACTGCATTAACATCATTAACATCAAGCAAAGGCCAAATGAGCAGATGCTCCTCCCCTAAAGATGTGGACTCATCACCAGTGAACAGTGGATGGATGCTGCCCTGTCAGGATAGAAGCTCCATGGAAACAGACACAGCAGAGCACAGTTTGTTCATCTCCTGGGCACTTCTCAGGCAAATCACCTTGACAAGAGAAACTATCCTCTGATTGGCTCTTTTCCCAAGAAAATGCTTCCTTGTTTTCCTTACAAACTAAAAACATCACAGAGATCTTCTTAGAAACTAGGCTAAAACTCTCCAGATGCACAAGTCTAAATAATCCTCATTAGAAATATATTCAAAAACGAAACTTGAAATCTCCATAAAACAAACTTCATGTGTACTACTCATGTAGATAAGCTACTTATTTTTGCAGGATCTGATAACCCAAGTTGGTATTTTTCTGAATGCATGACTTTCTATGTAGAAAGAACTGATTGGTTTGTCAGCACATAGAATTGCAGAGGGCTGGCAGGAAGGGCAATGAGGAATAACTATTTGATTGGATTGAAATAATGATAATGTTTTGGAACTAGAGATGGTGGCTGCACACTGTGAATGTACACTAAAGGTCACCACTTCTTTTTTTTTAAAACAGTTGTTTTTAGGTTATGTGATTTCATTTTAATTGAGAAGACTATAGAGGGTCAGGCATTGCAGCACACAATTCAATCCCAGCACTGGGGAGGCAGAGGCAGGTGGAGCACTATGAATTTGAGGCCAGCCTGTGTACATAGTGAGTTCCAGGACAGCTAGGGCTACATAGTGAGACCCTGTCTTGAAAACAACACCAGCACCAACAGACTATTGAGGATAATGGTAGGGCGCTTTATGATGATGGCTCAGTTAATTATTTTCTGGTTCACAAAAACTCAGTGTTCTGTCTACACCTTTATCCTTGAACAGACATGTACAATTGGTGGCAAGGGGCCTGGCAAGTGAAGAACAAGCTAGGAGGCAGTGCCCGCAGGCGAGCAGGCCAATCTCCCACAGCACCGCCGCCACTCTTATTTCAACGAGACTTGGGTGAAGGGGTCCAATATCTTGTTACAATCCCAGGGATCTAGTTTTCTAACTTTTCCCCCAAGATTTACTTATAAATTTATGTATACACATGTGTCCCTGAGTATATGTACATGTACCACACATGTGCAAGGGCCCCTGGAGGCCAGGAGAAGGTGTCAGATCCCCTGGAACTGGGGTTGTTAGCCACCTATCTGGGTGCTGGGACCTAAACCTAGGCCTGGATGAGCAGCAAATGCTCTTGCAGCAAAGCCATCCTCCAGCGGCCAATTCTGAACTTCTCACTTGGGATTTAAACATATAAAACTTAGGCACACTCTGAAAGTAAAAGGGCAA
Organism: Bramus lutescens; assembly: GCA_001685075.1. Lineage (NCBI taxonomy): Eukaryota > Metazoa > Chordata > Mammalia > Rodentia > Cricetidae > Bramus > Bramus lutescens. The sequence continues at coordinate 25,363 of LOEQ01009769.1, forward strand.
TGGACATCTTACCTCTGAATTCAAGTCCCCGCAGCTGGAAAGTGACCAGGCCATTGCCTATCTCGATCAGGTGTACTAATGCATTGAGATAGTCAGAGGCAAGGATGAAACAGTCCCCGGTACTATAGTTTCCCCACCTTCCTAACAGCAAATCCCCACAAAGACTATGCTGTAGGGATCTGGTTAGATGTTCGTAGAAGATGGAATTCAGATTGTTGTCATCTGACCCTGTAAGAAAAGATATTAAGAAAAGTTGATTTCACTTTAAATACCTGTTGTATTGATGAACAAGATCATTAAAAATACTGAAACTAGCTAGTCAATGTAGCTGCAATCCCAGCATTCAAGAGCAGAGGCAGGAAGACTGCCACAGATTTGGGACCAGCCTGGGATACTGAGTGAGACAAAACAAATGAACAATCTAAAACTAAATTCCTCCCATGGCTGTGTTTACATTTCTTTGACAAGGAAAAAAAAGATGCATGCCACACCCTTACAATTTGTACACAAAAACAAAGCGATGTTATTGTTTGGGCGTACCATGTCCCTCAAAGGCTCATGCCTAGCCTTTGACATGCCTAGTCATGTGACGTTAGTGGGAGGTGGTGCTAAGCAGAAGGAAGTATGGCAGCTCTATCAGAGGCTGTGCCAGCTTCCAGAAGCCAGATTAGTAGCTAGTCCAATTGTCATCACAGAGGCCTCCACAGCAACTGATGGGAGCAGATGCAAAGACCACAGCCAAACATTAGGCAGAGAGCCCAAATTGGAGATCTCCACTGGGTCCTTCCCCCTTGGAGCTCAGGGATCTTCGCAGAAGGGGAGGAAGAATTGTAAGAAAGAGACAGGTAGAGGACACCAGGAGAACATGGCACACAGAATCAACTAAGTAGGGCTCATGGGGCTCACAGGGACTGAACTGACAATCATGGAGCCTGCATGGGTCTGGGCTAGATCCTCTGCACATACCTTGCGGGTTATGTAGCTTGGTGTTCTTGGGACTCCCAGCAATGGGAGTGTGTGTTGGAGGGTGTCTCTGACTCTTATGCCTGCACATGGAGTCTTCTCCCTTCTACTGGGTTGCCTCATTCATTCTCTCTTGATATGAGGGTTTGTGCCTAGTCTTATTGTAATTTCTCATGCTGTGTTCAGCTCATGTCTTGAGGAGATGCTGTAAGAGGCCGCAGGTGTGTTCCTGGCCGCCCAGATTCCCGAAATAACCACACAGAAACTGTATTAATTAAATCACTGCTTGACCAATTACTTAAACGTATTGCTAGCTAGCTCTTACATCTAGAAGTAATCCATCTCCATTATTTTATATTTTACCATGAGGCTCGTGGCCTACTGGCAAAGTTTCAACATGTCTGTCTCTGGCGGCTCCATGGCTTCTTCTAACTCCAGCCTCTTTCTCCCAGCATTCACCCTAACTTTCCCTGCCTAACTAAGTTCTACCTTGCTATAGGCCAAGCCAGTTTCTTAATTTATTAACCAATAAAAGCAACACATAGAAAGAAGGACCTCCCACACCGGGGAGGTCTGCTCCTTTCTGAGGGGAAACAGAGAAGTCTATCTGGGGAGTGAGGTGAGGGGACTAGAAGAGTGGAGGGAGGGGAACTCTGGAATGTATTCAAAACACACACAAAAAAAATAAAAATAAAAAGGAAGCATGGCATGGGGACAAGGCTGTGAGAGTGACTGGCACCCTGGCAAGAGCAACTGCGCTGTCACATGCTCCTGGTCTTGAGGTTCTGCCTTAACACAAGCCCACAGCACATAGCTCAATGGTGCCAGGCAATCACAAACTTCCACCTCTGAAACTGTGAACAGAATACACCAACCCTTCTTTGAAGCTGCTTATCTCGGGTACTTTATCACAGCAGTGGAAACCTCATCAACACACATAAGATAATGAGCAATTTTTCAGAATCCAGGGTTAAAGTCAAGGGGCTGGTTCTGAGTTTCAGCTGCTGACAAGCCTCTGTCAATGCCAGTTCTAGGAGTGCCCTCTTCTAGCATAGGGGCCAGATGTGCATGCGTGCGTACACACACACACACACACACACTCATGCACACTTAAAAGTAAACCCTAAAGAGTTAGAAATCCTAACACCCCTCTGAGGGTTCCAGTTTGTACAGTTCAGGGATCTGATTAGACGCACCCTTTGGCATTATTTATGATTCAAGGACTGTTATTGTCATTTAATGAAATACACCTTTCCATTAAAATATACAGGATACAGAATCCAAGAAACAAAAAGATGATCTGGTAAAGGAAGATGGTAAGATTATGTAAGATTTTAGCAAAAACAAAACTAAAAACAAAGAGAAATGAGTCAAAACCCAAACACTGTGAAGGCTCCCATGCAGCAGACACAGCAGCACCTGCAGAACTGGACACGAGGTCACACTGAAGAAAAGCACAAGCAAAACCACCACGGATTCACGACAGACCCAACCACCTTCGCCGGCATCCCACCCACAGCAGCAACCCCTGGGCTGCAGTCTAAGTATCGGAGAAGAGCAAATATTCAAGGCTTGGAAATTTTTTTAAACTCATACTAACTACACATTAAGACAATGAGGGGGAAATGAGAGTCTAATTGCATCCAGTTATGTGTCTGGCCATAAAAAAGGTGTGTGATTTCTTCCTAAGGATTGGTGTTACCAGCATCAGAGAATTCCAAGTCAGTTTGAGCACATGCTAGAAATGGTTTTTCTCCTCCATGACATTGTAAGTGAGCAATGCCAAGTAAGGGGCTCTTCCTAGTTTAATTTTATAAATGAAAATCAATTTGATTCTTAGAGTTTGGTTTCTCAGATGGATAGAGCATTTGAAGAAATTTATGCATTAAATGGAAACATATTCCAGTCTATTTGGGAGCAATGTTAAATAGTTTCCTGGGCTAATTAACTAATTCATTAGTCTCATATAGTTGGAGCAGCAAGGTTCCCAGGAGTTGGTTGATAAAATGAGATTTTCCAAATAAGCTAAGAACCAAACATTGGATAATGATACCACCACCAAAATTCCACCCACTGAATCAGCATCTTGGGTGGGTATTGGAAAACCTCCCAGGACATCTATATACACAATTAATTAAATAAAATTCAATTTTAATATTTACTTAACACTTGGGAGAAAGGTGTAAGGAAGGACACATGTTGGCAAGCGCAACATTCTTATCCAAGTTTCATCTGACTTCTACTTAGCTTACATAAGGACTATCTTCGAATGGCATATTTGCAATTTTTGTTGTCATTTGTAAGATACACTTTATCAAGAAACAGTATATACACTGGAAATGCTCTAGTTCATATATACTACGCTTTGCTACAGTAAAAAGGAAAAAAAATGAAGGCTATCTGGTTTTCAAGAAACTAATGTTGTAAGCAAACCTTCAGGAGGCTGAGGCAGGAAGATAGTGAATGAAAGGCCAGTCTGTACTACACTGAAAGTATGAAGTCAGGCTGGGCCACAGAGATCCTGTGTCAAACAGAACAACTTTTAGAGGGTTTACAGTAAGCAGGGAGTGAAGCTATGAACGCTGAGAGTGTGTGTGAGTGTGTGTGCACGCATGGATACGTGTACAGGAACAAATACATAAAGCAGATCCTCTGAATTGCCTCGTTACAGACAGGACTATTACCTGGATTTCTATCAAGCTGAGAAGCCAATCTGGTATTTGAATGGTCCACACGTTTTGTGCTGAAGAAAACAAAATAAAACATTTTTAGTGTTTTATACTTAAAAAAAAAAAGCAAGAGGAAAAACTACAAGACACAGATAAATTCCACTTCTGTAGGAAAATCTCTGGGGAAAAGCTATGACTAGTTAATAATCAACTTGATAGAACAGACTTACAGTTAAAATTTTTATTTTCTTCCTTCGCATATTCACAACACATAAACACAGACTGAATACAACTCTCCCAAGTGTGCCTCTAAAGAAGTCTCTTCTCAGGGGAACGCACACCTAGAAATGGCCCACAAAGGTCAACTTCCCAAATGGAGTCAGCAGACCAAAGGCTCTCCGTTTTCAGGTCAGATTATCTTAACACTGAACTGCACTCGCGGTTTCTCACCACGTGACACTGGCACTGGCAGTGTAGAAGCATGGCCTTCCAAGGTGGTACCTGAGCATGAAGCAAGGCAGGGCCCACACAGTACACAGTACTCAGCCTTCACTGCCACACACGTAAAGTCAGTTAACTCATCTGTCTAGAAATGTCCCAAAGAAAGCAGCAAAGCTCAAAGTCTGAACTCTCAACTCCTTGGTACAGGCCACATAACTATCCTATATGCAAGACGAGACAATGCAGCAAGCATTCCACTCGTCCTGAAATGCTGCACTGTCTGGAAGGATTACCACTGGCTCAACTGGTGACTTTCCCCCAAGGATCAGTTCCTTCAAGATGGTGAGCACAGTGTAAGATTACTCAGATGTGCTGCCTTACAGGCATTCCGCAGCACAGACAAGGCAAGCCCATTAGTTTAAGGGAAATGCGGAGGCAGTTCAAAAACAAAAATTAGTTTTGGAAAACTTGTATCCCAGCCATGAGTGTGACAACTTCCTAGTGCAAAGCACTTCATGACTCTTCTGAGATTGGTGACACTGTGAATGCCTTTTTAAAGAGACTTGGAGAGCTAGTTCAAGTTACTCAACCATGCCATTTTCAAATGACCAATAAATGCTAGAAATTAGGTACAAGCAAAAATCTCATTCAAAGAAAATGAATGGATCAGTCCAGACAAGACAAACTTCTAAACGCTCCGAGATTCAGTTTAGATTCTACCCTACAACTATTTTTAAGAAATCATTATTTTCCAGGCAGTGGTGGCACACGCCTTTAAACCCCAGCACTCAGGAGGCAGAGGCAGGCAAATCTCTGGAATTGAGGTTAGCTTGGTCTACAGAGTGGGTTCTAGGACAGCCAGGGCGACACTCAGAAACCCTATTATGAAAAACAAAAGAAAAAACAAACAACTCCCCCAAACAAAAATAAACAAAAAAACCCCCACACTGCCATTTACTTGTTGAGTTTGGGTGAAAAATCAAAGAAAAGACAACTATAACTGTCTTAAAATGATTCTTTCTTGGGGTTAGAGAGATGGCATAGTGGTTAAGAGCATGGGCTGCTCTTGTAGAGAACCTGGGTTGGGTCCCCAGTACCCACATGGTGGCTCACAACCATCCCTAATTCCAGATGCAGGGGCTCCAGTACCCTCTTCTCAATTTCTTGGGCACCAGTCAATATGCAGTGCACATGCATGCACGCAGACAAAACACTCAGAACATTTTAAAAAGTCTTTTTCAACTGTGCATCGGTGAGGACAAATTTTCTTTCTTTATTTCAATCAAAATGACATACTGCAAGAAAGTGGATGCAAAAGTGTGGACCTAACTTGTCTTTTAGCAAGCAAGACATTAAAGGTTTGCCTAACTGGAAACAATGCAGTCTTACTAAAATTTTGGTAGGCAGAAAATACTCTTTGTTTAAAATGATATTTTTGTTAATATGGGATATACTTTAAAAAAAAAGACAGGGTCTTGTCAGGTAGGCCAGGCAAGCTTCAAATTTGTAATCCTCATACTTCAGTCTCTGAGTTTTGGAATTATGAACATAGTGTTTATTTTCTACTTTTAAATAAATAGACACTTGAATTTTAAAAGAGGTTCTTTGAAAATATTATTGAATAAAACTTCTATTTAATACGATGACATCTTGAATATTTTTATGAGTACCAAAAGCAGATATAAACTGTTATGAATTGATATCACAGAATATAACTTATGGTTAGAACTTGGCCTAGAATAGGATATACAAAGTAATGAAAATTCACCAAAATGGTAAACACCACCTGCAGTGTTAGGAGAGGGCCAGAGCAGAAATGTCACGTGTACAAGCTGGCTCACTGTGCCAATCCTGAGACCACTATCTTCCTGAGTAAAAATGCCACCGCATGGCAGTGCAGAGAGAGGCACCCTAGGACGGTGAGAACTACAGACCCAAACATGCTGTGTCTAGACCAACATGTTAATACATGCCCAAATGTTCTTGTTCCCTTACTGAGAATGCCTCTTTCAGCAACTTTCCTTAAATAAGAGCAGATGTGGACAGACTGGGCAAGGACTATCCTAAGCAGCAGATTAAACAGTCAGTCTAATGAGCAAAGTCTGCATGGGAAACTGTTGGAACGAAGTTATCAGAAACTTTTCTTCCTGAAGAGGCAAAGGAATCTATAAAAGGTGAGCTCTGGAAACGTATTTCTAAGAGATTTCTAACTATGTTATAGCTCACCATAGCTGGTACAATGGTGTAATGCTGTATAACACACGTCACAGTATTACTGACAAGGACTAATTCCAAGATGTTATTGAAGAAAACACACAAGAGTATAGTTAGGACTATACTTTTAAGAATCACATAAAAAGATGAGAAAATAAAGATCAATTTCCTCATTACTATATAATCTTCAAATTTTAAAAATAATTGTATTGGGCAGTGGTAACACACATCTGTAACCCAGAACTTGGGATGTAGAGGCCAGTGGATCTCTGTGAGTTCTAGGCCAGCCTGGTCTACAGAATGAGTTCCAGGACAGCTAGGGCTATACAGAGAAACCCTGTCTTGAAAAACAAAACCAAAGACAAACCAACCAAACAAAAACATTGTAAATTTTTAGCAAAAAAGTATTTTATCACCATGAATTATAATCAAAACCGATTTTTCCTAACGATGCGTCGCCCTTCCTGTAAAGAAGACAGAAACCAGGTTGTGTGTGCTCCATTTACTCACTTGTAGTCTCGCTCCCAGAACTTCACAGGCCTAACATAGGAGGTGATGAAGATGGCACTACCTAGGAAGGGGTTTAGCGGCGTGGAGAAGAAGGCTGATACCACTGCCTGAACAAACAGCATAGCCGAGTCTATGGGGAAACGGTTAAGGAACAAACACAGCAAACAGAAAAAGAAACATGGGAAAAGCCCACATGTCAATCTTGGGATGAAATACCCAAGTTTAACTTTAAGAAGGTCAAAACCAGAATTTGGGGACAAATGAGATGACCGCGCTTGCTTCCAGGCCTCAGCACATGCGTGCAAATAAATAAATACATGTAATGAATATTTCTTTTTAAAACTGCAAACCTTGAAAGGCTGCATTCAGACACAGCCTGAGTCATTAGTTGTCAGTTATTTTAAAATGCTTTTGAGGCAGGAGGAGGATGGAAATTTCACCCAGAAATTTAATTATGATTGCTATGAAAAATGTTCTATTCATTTTTTTCCAAGCGCATTAAAAGTTCCTAGACTTTAATGACATTCATAGCTCACATTTTAAATACAAAATTTAAAAATGGCACTACTTATTACAAATCCTTAATCTTTCCTCATGTTTGGCCGATCTGTGGGTTGCACAACCAAACCAGGACAGGCAGTTCTCCATAGCCTGTGAGGTTTGCTGCTTGTCACAATCCCTGGCATGTGTGCTGGGAGATGGACTGCAGACTGACGCTCTCATCAAGGATATGACTAGCCATTCTCACACACTGTAGTGAAGGATACGGGGCACCGCAAAGGGCTGGGCAAAAGCATGAAATGCAGAGCCCCACGTGATCTGCCAGGGTGCGACATAGGTGTACACGAACTGCAGTTTATAGAGGAGCTCCCAAAGCTGTGGGAAGAAAGGAAAAGCTGTCAGGGGAATACTAAGCAGGCACTTCAACCAGAAAACAAAAGGTCTATGTGTCTTCTTCCTATCATGGAAATGACCTGAAATTATTTTCCAATAGCATAATAAGACAAGATTTATCAACTGCCAAAACACTGGCATTATTTTAATATAAACATGATTTTTTTTTTAAATGTAAAGATACAGACTTATGGACTGGTGTTTAAGAGTTATCTGCCCTCTTCTGGCCAGTCACAGCATTGTTACTACTGTAAGCAAATGAGGACAGAAGCAACAAAACTGTCGTCCTTGAGCATAAACTCTAGGTGTCTCTAATACGTGCATGTTATTTTATTTCAGGACACAATACCCTTGAAATGGAGTAAATATGTTTCAAATGTAATGTCACAAGGAGCCAGGAAACAATTTCTCTAACACAGTAGCCACTGTTTATTGGACAGCAATCTTCTGAACCCCAACTGCTAATGGTGGAGACAGAGCACATGTAAGTCCCATTTGACTTTGCTTCTTAGGAACCACAGTGACAAGCACTGCTTCCTGGCTATTTTGCTGGTGACTGAAGAGGAACAGTACTTAAGAGCCAGCAGGTCAACTGAAACAGCAGCATAGACCTCAGCAAGCATTCACTTAGCGAGCATCTCTGCAGACAGGCGCTCCTGGTGAAGGATTACCTTGCTGAACAGGATGGACATAAAGAAGAGGTCCAGCAGCATTGTCTCTGAGAAGGCTTCATAGTCAAACTTGAAAAAGAGCACAGTAAAGATGACAGTGATGTACTGGTATGTGGGGCTGCTGAAGGAGGACCGCAGCAGCTTCAGGCCAGCAATAGTGATCATCAAAGCTCCCAACCTGTCACAGACAGAGAGAGGCACGGTCCATCAGCTTGAGGCTGAAAACACCCAGCTTCCTCCAACCCTGAAGTTACCACATACTCACTAAGCTTATGATACAGAACAAATTAAAACCTCTGGTATTGATTTATAAGAGCCAGGTGGGTGTGCATAATCCCAGAACTTAGGAGATCACAAGTTCAGTGTCAACTCTTTTGTTCAGATAGGTAGGTAGGTAGGTAGGTAGAAGATATATAGATAAATAGATAGATAGATAGACAGACAGATAGACAGACAGACAGATGCCAATGACTTCCACAGCATTTATTCCATGATAAGCATATCACATCCTGAAAGGCACTAACATAATATTATTTTTATTAGTATTTTTTATACTATGATCTTTATTCTCTACGTAAATAAGCATGTTTAAAAATAAAAAGCTATAGTTCTGAAACCTAACTCTCTAGTTTAATTTTTATCACTTTAACAATAGCTTTCATTACATGAAAAACATGTACTAGCATGCCATACCATGGAGCTAAACTATGATTACAGGATAATCGTGTAGACAAACGACCACCTACAGAGTCTGATTTACACAGTACACAACCACCTCCCAAACTTGCCATTTAACAGTAAAAACTAGCTTTATTTTTAATTTCTTAAATTACATTTTTTCCCATTATTTTGCTTAAGTGCATGCGTGCGTGCATGCACACTTGACACAGCTTGTGTGGAGGGCAGAAGAAAACTTGCTGAAGCTGGTTTTCTTCCTCCACTATGTGAGTCCAGGGACTGGACTCAGCCCATAAAGCTTGGCAGCAGCACCTTCCTACTGAGCCCCCAAACTAACTTTACTTATCAAGTGTCCTCTTCTAAAAATTCTGACTTAAGAAGTTAAGAACAGTAAAAACGGTGATGTTCAAAAAAGCGAAGACAAAAAATTTTCACCTGAGCCTTTTATCCTTCGATGCTGTGTGCCAGAGACACAGTGTTTAATGGTCTTGAACAAGGACTCAAGGCTGCTTTACCAAGTGTAAGACATTGCTTATTACTGCTCGAATCTAACGACACGGATCAGAGGACTATACTTACTCTGCATCCAGTTTCTTTGGGCTGGCAATTGTCTCTGCACTGCTGCTAAGTTCATTGAGGACAATCAGTGGATAGATGATATTCTTCTCCACAAAAAGAAGCCACACGTGGAGTTTTTCAAACCACATCATAGTGGCTGCATCTGATGAGGCAACAAGTCCAGAGATCACAATTTACACAATGATCAAAGCAGCTGGGTTTGCAGTAAGAAGGATGAACTTGACTTAGATTTAGTTCCATTCTATCAGCAAAAAAAAAAAAAAATGTAAGAAACCCGTAGTTCAACAGTCAACTTCTAATTGCTCTGAAATACCCCACGCCCCAGACCCCCAACACACGAATTTCCAACCTAGACACGACTCACACTTAAGTAAGTTTACTTTTATAAGCTGTTTGTGTGAAGCTGTGGGACAGGCCAAGGGAGGCAAATGTTCACCACGGACTGCATCTCCAGTAAAACCTCCCATTTTAAACTATGATTTCTCTCATTTTCTCTATTTGTATATAGAAAAAGTTATTAAAGATTCTTGGGCTGTGTCTCACCTCTAAATAAAAAAGATCTTTAAAGTATCTGGTTTTAAAATGCTAAGGTATATGCTACAGATATACATATGTATGATTTAGATTCACCCAGTTTATTAACGTCATTCTTATCACCAGCAGCATACGAAGATTAACTTAGCACTACTCTCTGGCTTTCTGAAAACAGTACAGCAGGCAGGTAGGAAGTCTTTACTTCGAATATCAGTACAAGGAAAAATACCTTTACTACAATTTAATACTTTCACTAAGTCAAAATTGTTGTGGTGATTCAAAATCTGAAAAAAATTTAGACTTATTAAAGAAATGCACAACCAGTAAAACTATTGATTTTAAAAGCAAACTAGATCTATTTGGTACTACTTATTTGTAACAGTGATAGAAATAGTCCATCATAAAAAAAACAAAAGCCTTTCACTCTGCACTACTTTCCTGATGCCAAGAGTGGGCTAATCCCAACTCTTACTTTCATGAAACCTTCCCTTATTAAAAGGACACATATTGGGCTGGAGAAATGGTTCAGCAGTTAAGAGGTTCAGTTCAGTTCTCAGCACCCACATGGTAGCTCACAGCCATCTGCGGTGGGATCTGATGTCCGCTGCTGGCCTGCAGGCAGACATGCAGAGCACTCACACATTTAAAGACAAAAGGCACATAACTTGCAAAGGGTCTCCACAGCACCCTGCTCATCAGTATTCGACTGTCTCTCCAGGGTCTGAGGGTGGTCAGCACTAAGGCACCATGCTGCTTCACTAAGAGGCCCATTGTGAGGATCGAAAGTCAACTTTGTTATACAGTTTCAAAGGTTTCAGTGTTCTTCAAAAATATCAACTAATCCTTAAACGCCTGGGTGGGACCCCTTCTTGACAGCATTCATTGGGCTGACTTAGTCACTGTGCACAGGAACACACCATACAGGGCTGATGTACAAGGACAGTTTACAGTGGCAAGGGAGAAGCTGCCAAACGGACAGGCCTTCTATCTCTTTTTTAGTCATTTTATACCTTATCCTAAAATGAGCAGCCACCGCAGAAAGGCTACTACTGTTGTTCTTAAGGAGGACAGAGTCTTTAGTGGAATAATGGATAAAGGCCTTCTTCCTTCCAAACCTTAAGTTAAAGCCCTTCAAATAGAGGACTGGAGGCGGGGAGGGGTGGGTTGTCTGGGACTGCTAGAGAGAGAAGTCACGCAGAAGACACATCAGCCACAGGTCTGAGAACAGTTAGAGCACTAAGTCTACACTGAGAAGGTGGTCTTGGGGGCACAGCCACTGCTCTTTCAGCTGAAGACGGTGCCCTACAGGAGACGATGGCTCACCAAAGTGTGACTCAATGGCACCTGTCTAATTCACCTACGGGCATAGTGAAGTGAGCCAAGGGTATTAACGAACTACTTACTTCGAACTTCATACTGATTGTGCTCCGCTGTCTTCAGCAGAGGGCGGGAGAAGCAGTGCCATGGCAGCTGTTTCCTTACTTGGGGCAACACGTAATGGGTGACAAAGCCCACAAAGCCGACCAGTGCATAGAGCACATACTTGAGAGCAGGCTGAAAGAAAGAGTTCAGGGTGTTAGGAGTCCCCTGCCAGGCTCACTGCAGAGTTCTCAGTTCGTTGGTCCCATTTTTTCATTTGATAACGGAGAAGAAGAACAGCTCTTAGAACCTAAAAACTACAGCTTAACATTTCTGTACCTGTAGCTTTCTCTGTCCAAATGAGCCACTGAATGTCAGCTGACTCTAACACACATCTGAAATACGGTAATTATTTTGGTGTCTGACACTAGAGTCAATGTAAGTGACTAGAAGTGTCGCTTCCTGCTTCAAGAATGTTCTGTGTGACTATCTGAGCAAGGGATTCAGCTGTTGAACTAGGAGAGAAAAGAGAATAAGCTAAGTCCGAGAGAGGAACGGAATGGACAGAACGAAAGGGCTTTATCTTTTGTCTTTGCATGCTGTGCTGTCAGAGGCAGGTGCCCTGCACAACTAGATTCACAGAAGGAGGAATTAACACCTTTTTTTCTAATATTAAAACCAAGTCATATATATTTAGAAACCCTGAAGCCCCCTAAACATGAAGGAGTGTCCAGCTGCACTTTGAGGGAGTTCAGGAATTTGTAGTTCAAACTGGAGAGAAGAAAACCAAGCAAACATATTTAACAATATTAAATAAGTGAGTGAATCATTGCCTCTGCCCAGGAGGAATAACAGCGACTGTCCCTCCCATATAAAAGAGCCAAAACTGAACAGAACACACGGCCCAGTGGTCTGTATCAGGTAAGATCTACAGAAATAAGCCTGTGCCCAGACAACAGGGAACCAAGGAAGGAGCGGTGCCTGCCCTGCTCATGGCTCCCATGAACCTAGGGAAAGTGCAGAGGAGATCCTTGAGATCTGCAGACAGCCTTTCAAGTATATATGGGAATAGGAACCACACACACAAGGAAGCTATGAGGAATCGTAGGAGGGCATCGAGCAAGAAAGCATACAGCGCTATCAGGTGGTTGGAAAAGTGCCACCCTCACAAGCCTGGGAAATGTCAAGGAACACATGCACCAAGCAGAGGCCTAAAGGCTGCCTACCCTTAGTGATGGAAATACACGGTCTAGCAAAAGCTGGCCCCGAAACCTCAGAAACTGCTTTAACAAAAGCAAGCCCCTAGGGGATCAAACTGCTAACAAGTACTTAATGGTATCTAGGGACAATGTTCAAGCACTTTTGGAAACACAAAATTTAACACCCAACAAGGTAAAATTTACACTGTTGGCATCCACTCAGAAATTTCCATATGGCTCTCTGAATGCATTTGAGACCTGCTCCAGAGAGAATGTGGTGGGACCAATGTCTGGTACTGTAAGCCTGGTAGCAACTCATGTCTGGGGACGTGGTAGGCTCATGCAGGGAATGTATTTCTGATGGTTAATTACACTGAAACAGCAGCAAACTGCCTTCTAAATGCCTGTGTTTACACACATAGACAAAAGCAGCTACCAGCCTTAGCTAGGGAAACCTATCCTTACGACGAACAGCATGAACACAGACTCTGCCCCAAATGCAGAGAACAAGCCAGAGATGTGGGCCCAACTCTAAACCAGTAACTTCACAGTTCCGACCTACAGCTCAGGGAACACTGTGGAAGGAGAGTGGAAGGAAGAGATGGAAATAGGAAGGGTGCAGAGACATGATCCATCAGACCTGAGAGAACTGCACATGGTTCACCTCAGACTACTGCAGTAAGGAAATGAACATTGCACACAAGTCACCTCAGATGACTGCACATGGTTCACCTCAATGACTGCAATAACAGGAAAAGCTCCTAAGCCACTCACAAAGATTTACAGCCCAGGGAGAACACAATAAAATACTTAAACAAAAACTCATATATTCCCAGAGGCACCCGCTGTGCATGCTGGCACTGGATTCACATAAGTCAGGCCCTCCTAACAGTCAGCTAGGGATGGGAGAGGACTCATGGGTCCCTACCGTGCTGAACTGTGGCACCCAACAGACCCCAGAACAGAGGGAGCACAGGATTCAGTTGTGTTACCCTTGATAAGCCCACCAGGTTCTCCTAATTAGTTCCAAACTCAGGTTCTGGTTCAATTACACAGGACACTAAACAAAATCAATACTGAGAAGGGGAAAGAGATTTGGGGGAGGGCTGGGAGAGAAGTGTGTGTGTGTGACAAGAATACACAGTATATGAATATAAAAATGTGAGGGAACAAAACTTACTACTAAAATCAATCACCCAAAACAAAAAAAAAAAACGAACAACTCAAGGATTTCAGTGCCACAGCGTCACACAGCAGTTAGGTCACTTTCTATCAACTCAAACAAGAGGATTCCTTACCTGTAGTGCTGTGAACACTGTGCTTACATGGATAGCAAAATACAGCACGCCAATAACGACACACACCACCAGGTCGGACTGCAAACGCTCACTCTGCGGGACAGAGGGCAATCATGAAACAATCACACACTTCTTTGTTTTTAAGAAAGAGTCTTATGCAATCCAGGCTGGCTCCAAGTCATTAGCAGCTGAGCATGACCCTGAATGCAGGAGCCTCCTGACTCCACCTCCCAAATACCACCAAACTTTTCTTTACACACAATTTAAAAAAAAAAAAAACCTCCCCTCATTGGTAAAGCTTAAGAAATAATTTCGCACTGATACACTTCAGCATTTCTAGGTATTTCTTGTGTAAAATAATTATGTAGAATAAATCTTGTTTCCTTCCTCAAGGTTCTTGTATTTGGGGTTTCCTCAGAGCTTAGCACTTTATGTCATGAAACAAAAACACTTGCCTACTTTTTAATGCTGTAAACAGAGAGTCTTTTAGAAAGAAGACTGTCCTTCATGGGTCAGTACACTTTGCTTTTTTATTGACAAAAAAAAAAAGCTGATCTTCTGAGGCACCAACACAGACTGCATGAGCACTCCCTATTTCCTTAGGAAGGGTTCTTCCAGTGGCTTTCAGAGCTGATAACCCCTTATTTAAACTTAGGACCAAAAGTATTTTCGATTCTGGCTTCCACTCAGCCTCCAGCGCTTGTTGGATTCTGCCAGTTGAGGATCCCTGAACTGAAAAATCTGAAATCAGAAATGTTCTAAAATCCAAGGTAGGTTTTTTTTTTTTTCCTGAATGATTTGGGAGCATCTCAGGTTTTGAAATTTTAGAAGCATACCCAACTCTGTAGTAAAAAACAGAATCATCTTGCTATCCCTGGCCACCTACTGATCAGCAGACATAATAAGCTGCATTTGACATTCTACTATGCTTACCATGAACACAGAAACTAAACTCAGAGAATGGGCTTCAATTTCATCTTGAGATAGTTTGTTACTTCTAATTTTCTAGAAAGCTGTGAGTAGTCATATTCACTGAAATAAATGCTATGTCCAATTAATGCCAGGGTAAGTTCAACATTCAGACATCAATCATCTAAGAGGAGGAACTGGGGACATAGTTTTGGTAGTAGAGTGTTTTCCTTGCAAGCATCAAGACTCTGGGTTCAATCTCCAGCACAACAAAAGAAAAACAATCTAAAATAAAATAGAAAACAGCGTTTTGCCCTACATAACAGACAGGAACCTCTAGAATTCACTTTTCAAGGGAACAAAGTGACACTGTGGACCACTAAAATGAACTGAGAAGAAATATTCTAATAGGTACATGTTAGCAGACTGTTCTTTTCTTCGACCTGAAAACCTCACCTTAAGTTTCCCATGTATTTATGTGTATAGGTGTCTTGCCTGTATGCATGTCTGTCTACAACACGTGAGCAGTGCTTGCAGAAACCAGGTACTGGGTCTCCTGGAACTGGAGTGGCAGGCAGATGCAAGCTCCCACGAGGGTGGTGAGAACTGAACCCAGGTTCTCAGCAGAGCAACAATGCTCTCAGCTGCTGAGCCACCTCTCCAGCCCCCAAATACACTTTTTTTAGTGCCCTTGAGAAACGAAGCACAAGACAGAGGTGTTTTTTTTTTTAAACCAACAGGAATAATAACAAAATCTAACTTATGTTAAACAGTTTAAAGAGCAGTCTGCCCTTACCCGTAGGCAGTAAGTTCCATGACCCTCACGGACACCTAAAACTACTAACGGGACTCCACCCTCCAGCTGTACCCATAACTGAGTGTCTACTAAGTAGCTGATGGGTGCTAGCGGTCCACACAGCAGACACTTGGATGGGGGTATGTGTCATGTCTGGGTGGAACTGTGCAACATTTTATCCTGCTACTCAGAGTGGTGTACAATTTAAAACTTACAGATTCATTATTTCTGGACTTTTTCAGCTTCTACTTGTGGCCTGGCCCCATAAATGAAACCATGGAAAGGGAGCTGAGGATAGAGTGACTGCCTCCTGTATTCAACTTTCAGACCCCTGTGCCCCTGGTGTCAAAATGACTTAATTTTGCTCTACATGAAACCTTTTGACATATTCTTCCAACCTGTGACCACGTGTGAGAACAGGACCTTTCTTATGCAGGCTAACTACATCCTATCCAAAATGTTTAGGATCAGAAGTATGAGAGACTGCTGATGTTTGCAGGTTTGGAAGTATTTTATATATAACATGACATACTTTGGGGAGATGAACCACACATAAAAAAATAAATCAGATAGATAGACAGACAGATAGATAGATAGATAGATAGATAGATAGATAGATA